>WEIU01004141.1:286067-344656 GCA_013389925.1 Aegithalos caudatus
TTAGGATCTGTGTCTTGAAACAAAGTGTTGGGCAATCTCTGATTTTGGGTTTTCACAATGGCTTTATACACTTCTGACACGGGTAAAAATGTTGAATGAAGCCAAGCCACAGGGTCAGGCTCAGGAAAACCGATTAAAGCTGCATCTAGTGTCGTGCATGAGTGTACATACACGTGTGTACATGCACCTGTTTGTACACTTCTGTACTGTGGGCACGTGGGTGATGTACTGTGTGCTTCTGATGGCAGAGTGAGATTCGGTATTTGTCATTTCGAGATTGAGAGCACAGCGATAAAAGCACCCCCCGTGGAGTCTCATCTTGGGGGGTAGATGAGCAAGGTTGGCAGCTAAACCAGATCTTGTCACCACCGAACCTGTGAGCTCATTCAGCTCTGCGCCTTTTTCCGGAGGACACGTGGGTGATTCCCGGCGGTCTCACCTGACCCCAGTTCAAAACAAACACACCCGCGGCTCGTATCTCATGAGCACGGAGCCCGTGTAAACTGAGCGCTCTCAGCGGCAGCCTCAATGAACTAAATCCTTCCCGGGGAGCCGGAGATAATGGCAGGAGGAGGCTCAGTTTCCCCCGCTGTGCATCTGTCAGGCAGCTCCCGCAGGGAGGGTGGGAAGCGGCTCTGCCTCCGGAGCGCGGTGGGGATTAAATCTCCCCGGGCAAGGGGGAATTGGAGCGGCACTGCCGGTGTCTGCATCCCGGTGCAGACAGGAGCATCCCGGTGCAGACAGGAGCATCCCGGTGCAGACAGGAGCATCCCGGTGCAGACAGGAGCATCCCGGTACAGACAAGAGCATCCCGGTGCAGCCACTGCTGCTCGGGCTCGCTTTGGGGAATGCACAGTTATTCAGAGGAGGAGGATGCTGCTGATGCAGCAGCTGAAGGCTGCTGAATCCATTCCTATTCAAAAAAATGATTGCATTTGAGGCCGAAAAGTGGAATAGGAAATGGCTATTTGCTAATCTCAAATAGCTTTTTATTTCTTTTGTCTTAAGTTTGAAGTTTATGCCCACGTCTTATGGTTTCCTGGGAATAAGCTCTGCTTCTGTTTCAAGCCAGACATGACAAAGGTGGTCTGATGTCAGTGTATAATGGTAAAAGTACTGCAGAAAAGAAGACAAAATAACCTTTAAGAAGCAGGACTACCACATTTTGTTTCTAATTTCTAGAACCTTGCACTGAACCTAATGTAAACAATACTTTCTGGTTATTTAAATCACTGCTTTACTCAAGAAAAATTAAAATACCCTAAAAGAAATGCCATGTAACATCAGCAAAAAGGGAATAAGCAAAACTGTCAAGTACCTCTATTCTTCTCTTGTTATTTTTTAGCCTCTTGTATCTTTTGGTATCTTTGAGCTAAGAGTTGATGTTCCCCACATGTGTTTCTTTGATACATTCTACCAACTTCTCTATGATGACCTCTCATTGCAGTAGTCATCAGGGATACGATGCATGACTCCAGCAAAATCTTTATCAGTTTTGCCTTTTGTTATGTGCACATCACATTGTATCCTTGGCTTCCAAGTGTTTTTTCTTCCTTGCTGCAGGAATCTTGTTTTCAACCTTCAATCTTCATGAAATTAATTAAAACCCCAAAATTTCCAAAGTTAGGTGTTTTTCTGCTTGGAAAGTTTCTGAGACTTGAATTTCCACTGTCTAACGTTTTTCTGCTGTACTCCTGGTAGCCTTTTGCTCAGAAGGGTGTGTATCTTCAATACTCCGTTTTCCTACTGGCACATATGCCAAACCTCAGTACTTTAATAAGCATGTTATTGACTCTGGGACCTTTTGCACTGGATTTCTCATTCTTCTCATGCCGTTTGTTATTTTTGGCCTATTAACTCTGATAGGTGATTAAATTTAATTATATGAAGTTGAATTTGATTATTTAACGTTAATTAAACCACTCTGTTTCCATTCTTCAAATCTCTTGAGAAAGAATTACAATATTCCCTTTCTGGTGTAACCTACATTAGAAGAATTGGCTAGACTTTTTAAAGCTGAATAAGAGGGGTAGAGCTTATTGGTTTCTTCAGGGGAATGTTGGTAAGGCCTGATGTTCAGGTTTGAAGTGGTGGAGACACTGGGCAGTGCTTTGCCATAATAAAAACTTCTATGTAAAGCTGATGTTTCTTTTTTGTTTTGGGGTTGGTTTTTTTTTTTTTGTTTGTTTGTTGGGTTTTTTCTTTTTTTTTTTCTTTTTTCACCTGTTTTTAAGAATAGCCTTCAGGCTTCAAGATTTCAGGAGTCTCTTTATAGCTCGTTCAAATTCTCCCTGTGTGAGATCTTGTCCACAAGTGTGGTATAAATCACAAATTAGGTAGTATGGCCTGTCTGAAGCACTGCTTTAAAATTACAGTCCATCTTATTTTAACCAGGGGCTTCAGAGCTGACTGTTAATAAGTATCAACTTGAATGTATTTAATTGGGTATAAAATATAGTGTTGACCTGGATTTATTTTGAAAGGATTGAACAGTTATGAGATTTAGATGTTCCATCTGTTTTTTTTTATTTGATTTACATATCTTCCTCTGTGGCATATTGTAGACAGTTCTTATGAGATATTTCAACTCTTTAATTTAATTACTTTAAGTGAATGCTCATACCACAGCTGTATATAGCACAAGCTTTCTCAGTTATGTTTCTGGTACCACTTCTTGAGTTTATTCTGCTAAATGTTTCCCATGGGTTTTCTCTAATACTTGCATAAAATTCACTACTTTTCAAACATTGCTGCCATAAATTCTCAGGCTAATGTAGCCAAAGGAAACAAATAGGAAAATTAAGTGGAACATTTTGTACCTGGACAGATATTACAGAGGTTGTCCCCTGAGCTGGTTCAGCCTGATGGTAAATCTGTTGTAAGTCCCTGATTTGCCCCCAGTGTGAGATGGCAAACAGCTGCATCCTGTCCCAGGTGTCCCACTGGATTGGTGTTGGCACTGGGGTGTCTCCTGTGTGTTGTCTGACTGACACGTGCAGCACAGCTCTGCTGCTCCTAAAGCAGTGCATCACAGCTAGGAAAATGAGAAAGCAATGTAAAATGCATGACTGGCTGGAGTGCCAGTCGAATAAGAAATGGTTTCTAGAGGCCATGAATTATGCGTAAAGTCATTCTTAATATTAATTTTATTGGTGCTTTATAAAGTGGCTCTAGCAGTGGCATTTGGAAAAGGCTCAAAATAGTTAGAACCTGCGGCAAAGGGCAGCTCCAAAAAAATCATTAGTTTTCCAAGAAAACCAATGGCAAAATAAGCAACTCCTTGCCTCAGGAAAGAAAACCAGACCCTGGTCCTGCAAACTTTACTGCTTGCTTTGATTTGAGCACAGGAATGGCTTCATTAACCCTTGTAAGATGAAACAGCTGGAATAAAGTGATGCTTGTGTGTGTGTGTGTGTAGCATCAGGCAGTCAGCCCTTCTCAGCATCAGACATGATCTGTGCCTCCACCTCTGGGCTTGTGATTTCCCATGGAAATGCTCACATGAGGAGGGGAGGGGTCTCAGAGGTCTGAAATCAAGCCCAGGCTCCTGAGGTGGTGGGGACATAGCACTTCACCCTGCAGCTGAATGGGGCTTGTGCCACTTGGTGTTTCCCTGCTCTGCCTTTTCCATGTAGGCATCCAGTCCTCAGGGACAGGACTGCATGGGATGTGCAGCAGATGCAGCTTTTCCCCAGGAGCAGAACCTGCAGTCTTTGTAATAACTGGGATGAGTTTGGCCCTTTGGCATCCATTAAATGAAATTCAGACAAAACCCCTCAGAAGAGTTACATCAGCATAATTCTTTAAGTGGAGCTGGGGTTGATGGTGTTATGTCTGGTTTAGAAATGTATTTTAAAAAATCCTCTGGAATACCAGCCCATAACCAAGTAAAAGGTATTCTGGGCCAGATTTTGCAGTTACTTGAGCTTCAGTGATGTGTAAAGCATTGTGTCGACTCAAGATCTTTTCCCTGTCTGCACAAGTGGTGTTTTTACCACGTGTGCAGAGTTTTTCCCTGTGTGTGGAAATACCATTGCTCATTGAATTTATTGTTGCTGATGGGACTGAATCATCTGCATAACTCCCTGAGGCAGGATGCCAAGGACTAATCCATGGGGCCTCATCCTGCAGGATACAGAGGGCTCCTGATACCCAGCACAGGGTCAGATGGGGATGGGACTTGAACCTCCTGTTGGGCAACACCTTTGAGTCCATTGGGTGTGATCCTGCTGGAGATACCTCCTCTTTCCACTGGCTTTGGCAGCAGGGGGGCATTCATCACCTTTCTAGGGTCTGGGATTGTGAGCAACAAACCTGGGCAGGATGGACAGAGAAGGAAAGAAAAACCTGAGTTGTGATGGCCCAGGTCTGTGTGCACATCTCAGTGTTTGAAGGAGGCACTGGGGGACAGTGATACAGGAGTGTTTGGAGGTGGTGGTGAGGAGACTCCTAAATATGCCCGTTAAATCCCTGCCTTGAGTAAGACCTTGCAAAGATCTGGGCCTGCTTCTTCTGCCCCAGCTGTTTTTCATGTTCTCCAGAACAGCTTTTTTGACAAATATGCCATGTCCTTTTTGTTAAAAAGACATACTTCAGTTTTCATATGATACATGGATGGATGTTTCTTTTGGTCTCTCTTCACATCTTTTCCGTAACTGTTTTTAATCATTTCTAGCAGAGTGGGCAAATTCCCTTCTCAGCCTTTCCTTCATGAGTTTTTCCTCCTTCACCAGCTCCATCCTTACTTGCAGGGCACCCTCCTGCAAATCCCCTGATCACTGGGTATTGGCCACCATGGCTGTTGTTCCTGTATTGAGAGGGGTAATATTTAACAGCAAGTAAAATGTTTGCTAGTGGAAAGCTACAGCATCTACAACCCATTTGTGTTTATGTTAGCAATTTCAATATCTTTGCTGTAATAACAGTAATTTAAACAGGTACTGTTGACTGGAGGGCAATTAGGGATTGTTGAATTTTGCATTTCCCTAATACTCACCACAAGCTGCCCCTGAGCCCCATTCTGCTGATATTTATAGAGCTATGACTGAGCAACTCCTTTGAAGTCAGAGGCAGCAAAGGGACGTGGAGCCACGGAGCACTGGGACTGGCCCCTGGCACAGCTCCCCAGTCATGGGCCCTGATGCTGGAGGTGCTCACAGAGGTTTGGGTTTTTCTCCTTCTGCAGAGATTCCTTCAGAGCTGCTCTTCTTCACAGCCTGATTTATGCCCTGGGATTTATGGAGCTGAACAAATGATTATAAGAGAACTATGTGTTTTATTACGCAGGGACCAATTTTCCCAAGCCAGAGGGCAAATTCTCTCTTCTCTACCTGCACTCTGGTTATGCAGCTGCTGCACTTCCTCTTTGATAGTCTGAAAGCTTCAGAATAGGGATTCAAGGGGCCAGAGGAGTGATTTATCCTCCTTTGGAGCCCAGGAGTGCAGTGGGTGTTGCTGTGGTTTGCCACAGCTCTGACCTTGCTGGGGGATGCACCAGGGTATGGGGGGGGCCTGTCCAGCAGAGCACAAAGAGAAAGCAAGTTTTTTCAAAATGAGAATTGGAGGAATTTTGTTTTAATTTACATTTGCTGGGTGTTTGGTCTCAAAGCTCATTACAGGAGGGAAGCTGAACACTTACCTCCATCTCCAGGAGCTACTTCCTTAGTCCAGGATCCACATCAGCACTGCCAGAGGTAACGACGTGTGTGAGTTAAAAGCGTTGCCTACTCCTCCTCTGTCCCAAGCATTCCCTAGCAGTTGGCTTGCACTGGTGTTGCCAGGTGTGAGATCTGACCCACAGGAACTTCACTGGTGCTGTCCAACAAGCCAGAGGAGACTTGGCTGGGCTCTGGGGTCCTGGCACTCTGCAATCAAGAAATGCAGATTTCCACATTTGAACCAAGCCGATCGAGCCTGAAGCATTGCCAGCACCACAGAGTTGCTGTTACCATGGAGGCAGCTGTGAAAGCAGATTTTTCCTTTTAAAGGAAGAGCATGGGACAAAGCACATGTACTCTAATGGGGTGGAAGTTCTTTATCAGGAAGTGAACCCCTTAAATGGCTCCTGCATAAATGAGATATTCCTGAGGCCACGGATGGAGATGGGCTGTTAGTGATCTCATAAAGTCTTGTTTCCATGAGAAAAGAGTGAGGGGTAAAGAGCTGAGCCCAAAGGAGTTTTATGAATTTGTGAGGGGTGCTGACAGGTCTGTGTCTAATTAACTCAATTCTGAGTGATCAGGATGCCAGGAGAAATACAGAGGCAGACCCAGGAGGGTGGACCCACAGCAGCTGCCACAGTAATTTTGTGCTACACCTTCACCTCATGGCTGATCAGATCCTCCTCCCTGCCCTTTAAGAGCTGCTGGGCTGCCTTTCCTCTTTGATACTGAATCAAGCCAAAGCTATTCACTAATTGAACTCCTCCTCACCTGGCCTCTCCTCCCTTTCTCAGTTTTCTGTTGCATCTGTCCCCTCTGGCTCAGCTTCCCCTCCACTAGGAGCCACTCACATTGCTTTTTCTATGCTGCTCTTGTCTTGCCAGAGAAACCCAACATGTTTCCTGTGTTTGTGCTTCCTGCCCTGCCTCACTGCTCCTGCATTTCCCACTTCAGGCCCCTCTCCCCTCCCACCCTGTTGGCCTGTGCTGGTTTCCCTATAGGGATTGTCTGTTCCTTGCATCCTTACAGCAGGCACATGCACCAGGGCTTTTTCTTCAGTGCTGGGAGCACCTTTCCATGCTACTGATGTCTCAGCAAGGAAGTGGAAATGGATGCTTTTGCTGGTTGGGTCATGTCACAGCGTGATGGTGGCTCCTCACCTGCCCAGTGAAAAAGAGCTTGGTGCTGGTAAAGCACTGGGAAAAAAAAGCTCTGGAAGGGGATAATTCTGCTTTTCCTTTATTTTCTGATTCAGCAGGATAGTTAGTGTTTAACACACAGAAGGCCTCTCCACAAAGATGAGGCGCACCGCAGAGCGGATGGATCACGGGGCGAGGAGGAAGGCAGCAGCGGGAAGCAGATGGGCAGCACAGTGTGGGGCTTGCCTGGCATTTGCTGCTTTGCTGTGGGAAGCTCAGAAAGGAGTTAGAGTAGGACCAAAGAAAGAGAGAAAAAAGATTGAAACCCATCAATATTCAGAAGAGCAGAAAAAAACAAATGTATTGACCTAAATGACCAGCGGTGACTCAGAAGCTTAAGGGAAATATATGTAAATAGTGCCATTAACAGCTTGAGGGCTGTGGGGAAAAGGGGCTGGGGGCAGCTGCTGACTTCTGAAGGAAAATGCAAAATAATGGAAATCGTTTCTTTGAGGGTCCACTCTCTTGTGCCCTCTGTTCTTCCCCACAGAGACTCATTCCAAACGAGACCTGTAAGTTAAAATATTCACTTCTACCAAAATCAGTTTGAGCACTGCTGCTTTCCTTGGAGGAAAGCGTTTCATAAAGCTAATTTGGAGAATAATTCGGTCTGAATCATCTCCACGTGATGCATCCATATGAAATGCAGACTGATTGCAATTTCTGCCTGTGTTTCTCCCAGCTGAAAGCAACATGACCTGCAGGTTTTTGTTTTGGTGCATCTATAGGAAAATTTTGCTTTGCTAGCCTATTGTAATTTTTTTTTTCCTTATTCCAGATTTTTAAAAATAAACAGAAGGGATTAACTGGAGTGGAAGGCTTAATTGACCTCTTTCAAACAAATCTCCTCCCTAGAGAAGCTTGAATTAAACCCCCACTTCCATTCCTGAAATTTAACTGACTGGTGATATCTCATCTGTAAAACAATGTACTCTGATTAAGCCTTAATGTCTTAGACTTTGGAAAGCTGATTTTATAGAGATACAGAATGTGTAACACTTGTCCTAAAACCTGCCATGTTAATCATCTATTAATACTCTATTCTGGTTGTGTCTTTTATGTTTGTATTTGTTCTTCGCTCTGTCCTCATAACCATCGTTTATATAAATTTCCTTCCTAATCCTTGCAATGCCCAAGCTTGCCTCTATACTGCCTTGCTATGTATTTATTGATTTCAGTTCATGATTACATTAAGGAAAATCCTTTTTATCTGCTCCCATGAGGAATTCTCTGTTGAGGACAGTTCTTAGATCTTGTATTATTTTGCAGCAAACATTGTGAGACAAGAAGGGAGAGTGGGATAAATTTGGTTTTGATAACCCGCGGTGACAATGTAGGCAGGGACAGAGTTGGCAATGAAGATGGGTTTGAGATGAAGTTTGGGAGGTTGTTTTGGATAAGTAGGTAAGGAAGGAGTGGTGTGGAAGGAAAGGCAGGAGCTGATGGAATTAGTCCTTTGGGAGCCAGCCCCAGCTCAGCACATGGAGCTGGAGCATGGCAAAACTGAGAGCTCAGGAAAAATGGGTGATATGGAAGATCTACAAGGAATCCTGGCTCTGCTTGGAAAGTGGAAATGGAGAAGGAAGCTACTACTGAGTTCCATTCCAGCTTTTCAGATTGAAGTATGCCTTTAGCCAAGAAAAAAAACCCCTGCAGTTCCTCCTCCCAATCCATAATTCCCTTGCTCTGATTATTACCAAGTGTGGAAGCATTTGCCTCTGCACATGTGATGGATGCCAGCGGCACTGGAAAGCTGTCATTGGAGGGGGGGAAAAGAGAAAAAAGTCTTTTCTTATGTTTGCTGGAGCAGAGCTTAGTGGAGCGTTTCAGATGCTCCTGTTCAGATTATTGCCCTTCTTTGCTTTTTCCTCTGAATTAGAAAACTACCTATTAATAAGCTGGTAGGCGAGCAGTGCTTTTGCATGTTAAACAGTGTGATTGCTTCATCCCAGTGGGATTGTGCTCTCTCAGAGTTGGACAGCTGAAAAATACATATATTGATAATTAAATTAGACTTTATTTACAAATATTGGCTCAGAGGTTTTCCAAGTCGGAAACTTTGATTCCTTTTCCTTTTCTGATGAGCATAAGCCTTGCTGGATTCAGACCAGATAATGTGAAGCTCAGTCTTTTTCCAGCTTTACAAAATCATGGCTTAGAAAATATTGATGATGGGGAACTTTGGTTTCCATTGGAAATGGGAGTTAGTGGCAGCAAAGGAGAGGGAGGGAGGGAAGTGACATCTCCTCTTGCCTCTGCTGCAAAGAAATGGAGTAGGAAATGGGCTTCCTTAAATAAAGTCATCTATGTCCCTCCTCCCCTGCTCCTGGATGTGCTGCCACCACGGAGGGTTATTTTTCCAGTTTTTCCCATTTTCAGAAGGAAACAGAGAAAAAAGTGGTGATTTCTTGGGTCGGAGTTCTCCCCTGAAGCCAACAGCAGTTGTATCAGGACCCAAATGATGTTCCAGAAAGCCCAAGACTGAGATGGGACAGCTCTGCAGTGGGGAAAGGAGAGATGAGCTTTGAAGATGAGTTTTGGGGAGATACAAAATGCATGGCTATGCTCTGGGTGTGATTTGTGATCCACGTGCTCTGGAGTGAGATTTGCCCTAACCAGGCTAAGAGAGACACTTACAATAGGGCTCTTAGAATTCTGGGATTTCTTTTGAGTTTTGAAACTCCTTTCCAGTAAGTCAGACCCTGTAGAAGAAGTGTCACGCCACCCTAGTAAGTGTACGTGGGGTTTTTTCATTTCTCTGTAAATACCCAGCTGCATATTTGCTATTCTAAAAAATGAATCCATATCCTGAATGAATTGATGTTTTAAAATGGTACCATGGGTAGTCAAAGACTGCATGGCAGCTCCAGTGCAGATCCAGGCTGAGCCCCTGCTAGTGAGAGAGAAGGAGCTCACATGGACTTTGCACTGATTTATTCATATCACGTCTCTTACGTGGGCGAGCTGAGCTTCAGCTTTTGGCATCCTGAGCGTTGGTTACTTGCAAGGACACGCCACAAGTAAGAAACATGGGGGGACAAGATGATGTTATTTCCATTTAAAACATTCAGCCTGAGTGATACAAGGAGAAAGAATAGTTATTATAACACAGCTGATTGCTGTCAGAGTACTAAAAGGGAGTTTTATTGAAAAAGGTATTATACAGCCCACTGTGCTTTGCATAATCATTTTAAAAGCAGTTCAGGACATTTTCATGCTTTTATCCTGAAGAAGGTAGAAATAATTTAGAAAGCCAGGGTTGTCAGTGAGGCTGAGCTTGAGGCTGGGCACAGTTACGTGGGTGTGGGTGCACAGGGTGCAGATGCAAGGAGTGCAGAGACTGAATTACAGGAGTAGAGTGTAAAAAGATGTTCTGGTCATCCACTTGTGGTGTCTCAAAGAATTTGAGTCTCATGGCTGTCCTAAAGTCACCTACCTGAAACCTTCCTATGGCCTCATGGAGCAAATAGTAGGTCATCTTAGATGCACACACGATTTTCAGATCAGCTGAAACAGAAAATTCCAGGGTATTTATTGAGTCTTATGTCCAAAACTTAATAAAATTGACATTTTGGGGGGTTAACTATGTCTTAAATAGCTTTCAAGCTTTATGTGAATTCCCTATTTAAGTACAGGAGGGAAATGGTGAGAATTAAATGTAAGATTTTGTAGGACAGCATATTTCATTAGAACAGAAACTATATTTTTTTTTCTGGTAAGAAAATACTTGCTTTAGGATCCAAGCTCCTTCTGCACATTTCATTTCCCTCTCAGCCAGTGACTCTGCAGTCCCTTTTTTTCCTGAAGTGCTGACTCTCGCCCCGCCACTTGACATAACCATAACCATGTTCCCTTAATGCATTTTTTGCAGTCACTTTCCTGGCTCATCTTTTGATTTCCCAGTTGTATCAGCAGCTTTGTTGGAGTCATTCCGTAACGAAGTGGGGAATGAATGAATTAATGAATCTCCCTGCCTCTGGAAACAGCAGTGAATGCAATCAGAGTCAGCATGCAGAGATGTCCTTTTCTGTTAATTATCATCTTCTAATTGATGGTGTGTTTTTAATACTGAGCCTCTAAGAAGGACCTGCAATCTCAGATCTAAATATGCTGAATTTAAATATGGATATATGTATTTAAATATAAACAGAGGGGTTAGAGTCTGATGGGTCACTGGCACCATTTCACCAAGCAGGATGGGAGCCTTGGGGATCCATGAGCTCTTGATTGCTGAGAGATGATGGCCAACTCCTTCACCTCTGTGTGGCCTCAGCATCTCCCCCTCAGTGTTAATAAAGATTTACCAGAAAGTACTTGGAGAAGATGTTGCCTTCTCTCACAGACTCCTTGTTATGATGGAGTTTTCCCAACGAGGCAGCCTTGAGAGCTGCTGTAAAATCAGTCAGTGCAGACTGGGGAGGGGTGATGCCATGTTGTTCCAGCAGAAGTGTTTCTTCTGGGAGACAAGTGGCTTTTTAACATAATTGTCTAAAAAGTTTGGGAGCTGAATCAGCTCATAGACACAGTCACATGGCAGCTTCTCATGGTGTTTCCAGTGCAAGACTTCTGGGAGTCATCTTAGCTGCTCACTTGGCAAACTCTTTTCCTTTTTGTTGTTGTTGTTTTGGTTTTTCTGAGAGGCTGGAAGTGCCCTTTTGGACCATTTTAGATTAAACCTCTCATCCTGGAGAGGCCCCTTCCCTGAAACAGTGTATGGATGGGCCCAGAAAAATGCAGTAATTCACATGTCTGCATCCTTCTTTGGAAGGAAGGGGTGGGAACCACCTCCTGCAGCAGCAGCAGCATCTCTTGGAAGGTGGCAGTGGTGGCCATGCAGTAACCTCTCTAGCTGCTCAAAACCTTCCTGCAGCCAAAAAGCATTTCAATTTTTCACATTTGAAAGGTGGAAAACAATGAAAACCTCACAGTAGCATTCATATTTCTGGATTTGCACTGAGATTAAAATGTGTGGGTTCTTTCAATCAGTTTAGTGTACTTCTTGTTTGCTTTTCTGGGGCTGGTCTGAGGACATCCATATCAGCTTCAGAGATAAGGTAAAGAATCTCTGTTACCTCCCAGTCAGAGAGCAGCTGAGGCCCATCTTTTCCAAACTCCTGTCTGCATGGCTGGGTTGCTTGGCTCTGAAAAGAAATCAGTGTTGAGGAATTCCTCAGATGCAATTATTGATCGTTGGGGATTATCCACAGGGAGGAGGACTGAGCAGACATTGCTTTATAAACATTCTGTGTTCTGTATAAAGAGCTTATGGTAAACTTTCTGAAGAAGGTAATAAACAGTAAGCTCTGGAAACCCTTCAAGGGATCAGTTCTCATTTTTAATGTGGAAACAGAGTATGGCTTGACAGCAATTCAATAGGTAATAGGATAAGAATTGACTTTCAGACCAGCTTTCCTGCACAATGCAGAGTGGAAAAAAAAAAGACAAAATATGTAAGGAATAAAAATTTAAGGTAGACTCTACACATTTGTGATTTATTGTAGACTGTGGAAATAGCTTCCCTTCAGTTACAGCGATGCAGAGTAAAACCAGATAGAAAGGTAGGAGATACCTACTGCAGAGATAATAACAGGCATATTTTCATCTTGCAGGCACTTGCTGTGGATACATTTATCTATAGCTCTGGTTTTTTTGCATTTTAAAGGTATTTTGAAATACCAGATAAACTGATTTTGCACCATTTCTTGGCCAACACAGGTCAGATCCTGTGTTTCATCCTAAACACATTCTTATGAGAGGCTTTCCATTAATAATGGATGAATAATGAAGCATCTGTTGCTGTTGATCATTCATTGGAAAGCAACCTTTTTTACAAATGTTACAGTAATAGAGCAATTCCTCAGAGCCTGCAGAGCCTGTAGTGTTTTAGAAGTAAAATAAGGAATGCAGTGAATATTGTTGTAGGAAAATGAAGTGTGTTGAATACAAACATAGCAGTGAGGAGTTGTGGCAGGAGGTCAACTCCAGAGCCCCAGTGTCATTACCTTATTCCAGTGGTATTTGGTGCTGTCACAGGCATGTGTCCCCCTCCTGTCCCCTTTGTTCTTGTCACTGTGACACCTCTGGGGGTTGTAAAACCATCTCTGCTGGGGCAGGCACCCCCCTGGAGCCCCTCCTTGATGCAATTTTGGTGTGTTCATGGATGCATCCAGCTCAAGATCAGTTGGTTTCTAGACCTAGAAAACATTTTGCCTCCTTTTTTTTCCAAGTAAAAGCTGTTTTCTAAAAATGATCGGAATACATCCACGTAGTTGCAGGCACTTGTGAGGAACTATGCAGTCCTGTGAGAAGTCTTGCCTGGGAACTGTGGAAAAGCCCTACTGCAGCCTTCCATGCTTTGGTCCCTGCTGAGGTCACACTGAAAATGCTGCACCTCAAGCACTGTGTTAGTTAAGGGCCCCTCACTTCAGAGGGGACATTGCTGGGGAAGGCTCTGGAGAACGTGTCCTAGGAAGTGGCTGAGGGAACAGGCAGGGCTGGGAGGATGTTGTTGCTCCTACAGCTACCCAGGAGGAGTTTGTGGTGAGCTGGGGTGATCTCTTCTGCCTTAGCTCAGCTGGAAGTTGTGTCTGGGGAGGTTCAGATTAGATACTTGAAAAAATGTTTTCACTGGAAGAGTGGTCAGGCTTTGGAATAAGTTGCCCAGGGAGGTGGTGGAGTGACCATCTCTGGAAGTGTTGGTTGGACTTAGATGGTTTTGAAGGTCTCGTCCAGCTTTGATTCTGTGATTCTGTATGTTTGTAATGCTGGCTTTGCAGCTGTCATCAAGTGTTGGGGAGGAAACTCAGTCTCAGAAAGTTAAAACTAAAGCTTTACATGCAAACCCAAGACATTTTAGTGTCCCCTTTGCTGTGCTACAAGTCGGTGCCAGTCCATCTCTTTTGCTGAGGCTTTGCCCAGCAGACCCCACTGTGGACATGGCCCAAAATGCAAAAAAGGTGTAACTTGGTGCCCAGTTGATAAGAACAATTTTCCAAGTGTTTTTCAAGCACTTTGCTAAGCCTTTTGATAAATACAGAATTTCATATCCTTGCAGTTCTTATCCTACAGTTACCCCAACCTATAAGAATGTCCATATTTACTAATACTCAGAATTACAGTTTCACTGTCTGTTTTTTGATGTTTCCTGCAGGTTTGTCTGATCTCTCCGCTTACTTTGTCTTCTCTACTGATACATCGTCCCTCTCATTCTTGATAGTATTTCCTTTACTGGAAATCGAGTACCTGCATCCTTTAATATAGAACAGTATAAAACTGTCTTAAAATAGTGCTACTATCAACTCAGAAAAAAATAATTTACAACTGAAGTTCCAGCAGTAACTTGAGACTCAGGGTGTCCCATTTAATGGGTGCCTTATTTAATCCCCTCTCCCTGTGGATGTCCAGCATTTCCTACAAAGTTAATACCATTAATTATCTCAAGCTGAGCACCCAGAGGACTATTTGCTTCTGCAAATCTCGAATCTTTTCACTTGCTAGGGGTAGAAATTATTTGAGTTACCTCCAGGGGGTTGGGGGGCTGAGGGGGGGTTTCCTCTTTAATCTGCCCAGAGCTGTTGCAGACTAATTCCCTGCACGAACCTCCGTCTCCACGTTGCTATTTATGTGTGCATGTGTATGAGATAATAGAGAGTGACTGACTACAATAGATGCGTTTAAGCTACTCAGCTGAAAATTACTGAGCATTAAAATCCACTGGGAATCACAAGACTTCTAAATTAGGAAAGCACATGTCAGTCAGTGTGTGGAAATGAGTCCTCGTACAAGAGTAGCTTTCAATAAGAAGAATGAGTATTGTTCCCTGGAGTACATCAATCCTAGTTTGGCCACTCTGTACCAGCTTTTACTATTTCTCTGGAAGCATACATTGGCTTTTGTTATTATTTTTTCCTGTCTTTTGTTCCGTTGTGCATTTCTGTTAGATATGTCTCATGGGCCAGCTATCAAGAGACACAGTGCTGTGCTGTGACAAATGAAGGCATTTTCAACCATAAACAAGGTATTGTGGGATTGAAAAGGATCGTGGACAATGACAAGTCCTGGACTCTTTGTAATTGTTTAAATGTATTTTTATTATATTGTGCAGTGACATAGAAACGCTGAGAAATTGGCTGATTTGACCTGAGGTTGAAATGAGCAGAATGCCTCAGGGTAAATGAGGGGCTTTGGGAAAGAGGCATTTTTGTTGGTCTAGTCCATAAGTACATATCTTTCCATGATTAAGCATATATTTTAATAGTGATTAAACAACTTAGAAGTCTGTCCCATCTCAAAAAAATACCAGACACCTTTAAAATCCATAATAACAAGATGAATCCTATTGATCATCAAGCTTTTCATTCTAAAACTCACACAGGCATGCACTGAAAATGATACTTCTATACTCCCAGTGAACTGAAAAAAATAGTCTGGAAAAAACTATGTGGTCACAGGTGATTAATTTCTATCAGTACATTATTAGTGTGCAGAAGAGCTTAGCAAAATGGTAAAAGACTCAAAATGTGAGCTGACTTGGTTTATTTTGCATGTGTAGGTCCTTTTTGTTGCTGCCAGAGGGTCAGTGTTTAAAATCATCATTAGCAGAGTATGTGAGAACATTTTCCAAGGTGTTATTTTATTGTTCCCAAATTGAAATGTTCAAATCATAATTAGGAGCAGAGGGATGAGCAGGGATCATGGGAAATGAGGCCCCTCATTAGACAGGTGAACCAGCCTAGTGTTCACCTGCATGTTGTCCATCCCTGTGGCAAAACAAAAAACCTTGCATCTAAGGAAGTAATGAGCTCTCCCTCTAGGTAACAGCAGTAACTTAATAAATAAATACAAGACATGACCACAGGACTCACCTACCTCTGGTTTGAGGTGTTCTGCAGGCAGTTGCCCCCTGCTTCTTGGGTGTCTCCCATTTGTCTCCATCCCATCCATCCAGAATGATACTCTGGGAGTTAGGAAAGTATCTAGAAATATTATATGTGGAAAGTCAAACAGGATTTTTCTTTTTGTCACAGTGGTGTGTCAGGCCTGACCTGAAACCAGTGTGGTTTTTAAATCTTTCTGTGAACTTTATTTTCATTCA
Source organism: Aegithalos caudatus (assembly GCA_013389925.1). Classification (NCBI taxonomy): domain Eukaryota; kingdom Metazoa; phylum Chordata; class Aves; order Passeriformes; family Aegithalidae; genus Aegithalos; species Aegithalos caudatus. The sequence goes on from WEIU01004141.1 coordinate 302,021, forward strand.
TTCAGTTCACTCTGCTTTTCCAGGTATAGCTTCTGGTTTTATCTCCTGAAAAATAGGGTAGTTCTCTCTGTATTTTCAGTTAAAAATAGAGATAAATTCTTCTTTAAAATGTAAGCCTGTAGTCAGGGGCATGCTTCTTTCTTTTTTTTTTTTTATTTTTTTTCTTTTTGCAAAAGAAGCTCATGCTCTGATTGCAGCCAGCAGCAGAGGGTCCCTACCAGAAAGCTCAGAATCATTCTTAAACAGAAAGGAAACCCAAAACTATTGCTGTTACTGTTCCTTATTAAAGAAAAAAAGCCCAAACAATTTTCCTCATTTTTAATAATTTTAATAAATATAGTAAATATATTAAATATATATTAGGTGTATAGATACACAGATACATGTTGGTCTCCTTCCACTTGTCTCAGGAGCAGGAACTTGCACCAGTGTGAGCTGAAGGAGAACCAGCATCATTTTTACCTCTCACTCACAGAGGATCTCTCAGCAGTTTGTGCTGCCATCAGTCCATCCCAGACATTTGCTTTCTCCTGGAGATTGAGTTTCAGCCCAGCTCACATTTGTCTGGAGCACTGGCTCTGCAGGCTGCCTTGACACATTAATTTAATTTGTGCTTCTCAATTCATACTCTCTCATTTACGATCAAATATTGGGAAAGGTTACAATTAATCAGAGCGGTGGAACAGAAGCTGCCAAAGCTAATGATGTATTACTGCATTTGGGTTGCTCTGGAGGGGAATAATTGAGGTCCTTGTGTTACAGAAAACTATTATTAGTAAGTAAAAATTATCAAAAGAAAGCGACCTGCACCCATCTCCCCATTTTGCAATCTGTGTCTCTGTCAGGTTTGTTAAAAATGAAGCATTTTATTAATGCTCCTGCCTGTAACCAGGTTTTTTGGCTGACTTTGGCTGTGTGGCTGACTTGGGTGAAAATGTGCCTTTTCACAGGACCTTTTCACAGCCCTTGCTGCTGCCCCCCCAGTTTGAGCTCCCAGATCATACTCAGCATGCATGAAGGCAATTTTTTACATGCTAATAACATTCATAAGGGAATAGGGCTCTGCTGCTGCATACTCAGCTGAGGAACCACAGGGAATCCCTGCAGAAAATACAGGCTCACAGCCTTAATGCTCATCCTAATTGAAAATGAACTAATTGCTGGTTGTTTAAAAGCAAACATGTTGCTGGGCTGAGTGAATATTTTCAGCCCAGCCTGTGCTCGAGCAGCAGTGAGGTGAGTGTAGGAAACCCTTGCAGGCTTGCCAGGGTGGCTCAGGGTCACAGTGAACACACACGATTTCCTGGGACACTTTATCTGGCTGCTGAAATGCTGCAATTAAAAAAAAAAAAAATAGAGCTTACATATCTATAGCACAGAGTCATTAAAAGTTCCATTTTAAAGTAAAATTTCCCATCTCACTTCATTATTCTAGGTACTAACTTTGTAAGGTTATTGTATGTTTTTATGTGTGACAGAATGTCACAGACCTTTGCTCAGGGTTATCTAGGGACATATGGGATGGCAAGGGCTGTTGTCACTGCTTAAGAGATGCACTTGGGACTCTTCAGTAGTTTTCAAGATTACAAGACATGAAAGGTCTTTCCAACTTTTGTGGTCTTTTAAAGAGCAGCCATTTGGAGGGGGAGCAAAAATTGGCCCTGACTTTTTTATTTGTAACAGAAAGTGGGGCAGAGTTAAACAGAGTTCTCTCTTATTTTCTAGGTTGACAGAAAGACTCTTAGGATATGATAAAAGCTAAAGAATACCGTTAACCTTATGATTGAAGTAAAGGGGTTTTTTTTCTTTTGTTTTATTTCTACTGCCTGATCTAACTTGCTGTAAATGCAAAAATTTTTTGTTTGAGGGCAGTAACATGAATCTGGACTTTTAGCATTTCACTTCATCAGTCTCAGAGCGTCCCCTGATGTCACATACAGGAGAGGGACAACTCATGGAAACCCCAGGATGGGGCCAAACTTCTGAGAGTGAACAAACCTGTGACCTCTGTGTGAGCTATGGGGTGTGAGCTGACAGGGCTTTAGCTTTTTGTGGGAAAGCTATTGCTGGAAATCCTGTCCTGAGCACAGAACATTGTGGGAGAGTCTGAATGGGCTCCCCTGGCACCCAGAATGGTCCTGAGCAAGAGGGTTCTTGCTCCAGTGTGGGACTGGAGGATGCTTCTTGCTGGAAAAAGCCCTTCATCTGTGATGGGAGGCAGCACAGTGAGAGTGCAGTAGCTGACAGAGTGGATTTATCACACACCTTGGGCATCATCTCAGGAAATTTCCTCTGTGGGATCTGATTTGTCCATGAAGGACACGGTTAAAATTTTGACCAGCCTGGGAGCCCATGGCGCTGTGATGCTCAGTGAATTATTTCTGTGGATAAAAAGGAGTGCAATGCAAAGGAGCCAAGTCTGGCACAGATCTAGCAGGCAGGGTGTGCTGATTAGCATGTAATTCAATTTGTTAGGCACTACAGTAAACAGCATTAAGAGCAAAAGCAGTGATTGCTCCTGATAGCCCCTCAGCTTTACCTGGTGCCTGCAGCAGCCCATGGAGCTGTGTGACGGCTCCTCAGCTGGCACCAGCAGAGCTGGCACTGCTCCTTGTCTGGGCACAGACAAAGAGTAAGACAAATACTGCAATTACAGAAGGGTTTGGGTAACTATCTGCAGAGCACAGCTCATGCATTTCCACCTCTATCCCTGTTCCTTCCCCATTCCCTGGGACCTGCACTGCTGTGGGTTACTCAGGAGAAGAGGTGGTGCAATAGCCTGATTTTCCCCCCAATACTGCATTTTCCTCTCGTAAGCGTCACATCCATTTTTTTCCATCATGGCTTTGGTTAAGAAACTCTGTTACCTCTCACTCTTTTGCCACAGTTGGGCTGTGGGTTGAGGAGCCCTTGGCATGGCAGCCTGGAGCTGAACAGGCTCAATCCTGGCTTTCCCATGTAAGAGCAGACTTGCTTTAGGTGTTGTGCTGTCCTGCTTACTGAATTCATTGTTTGCTGTCATTAAAGGATTGCCTCCTCCAGACTACACATTTACAAGCAAAAGATTAATGTGCTGCATCGTTTCAGCATGAGAGTGAGTAGTTTTTCCGTAGAAATCCCCACTGAAGCACTGCAGTGATGAGCCCTGTTCTCCCCCCAAAGCCAAGCCCACTGCCATCAGTAGCACAGGCTCCCCCAGCCCCCTTGTGCCACGTGCCATTGGAATCAACCAGACTATCCCTTGGCAAAGCACGTGCAAGGAGAGGACAGACATCCTGCTTGTGCTCATCCCACCAAAATAGCAACAAATTGCAAGTACAATAGCTCTCATTTCCTCTCCTCCTGTGGGGGTAAGCACAGGAGGAGCTGCACAGAGAGGTGGCATTTGCTGAGAGCCCTGGCACAATCAGGGCCATGCTGGAAGCTGTCGGGAAGAATTAAGTTAAGGGTGAGTGCTCTGGTGTGGGGATGGCACACAGGCTGCTCTGCAGAGCTGCCCTGCAGCCCCTCCCACCACCCTGTGCCTCTGGTAAAGGCTGCCCTCTCGTCTGTGGGATGTTTTATGAAGTAATCTCATTAGGAAATTAGGAATTCTTAACAACTGTGAGAGGATTGATGTTTTGTGTGAATGAGTAAGTGCCTGAATGAATCTCATACATTTTGTGCTCTTGATACAAATTTCGTAAGTTTTCTGCTACACACATTATCCAGCATCCTGGAAAGCTCCATAATTTCTCTTCAAAGCACTTGGGTTACTCCTAAAATGGCTTTAGATATCTTGGAGAATATGTATTCACATACTGGAGATATTTTCTGCTTCCACACCTGATCAAAAAGTCCTTTATTTTTTGCCTCATATCAATAGAGCTATGGGAAAAATTAAATCATCTCTCCTTTTTTGAGGTATGAGGACCAATCACATCAGTGGAGACTGAATCAAGACACAAGCCCAGAGCATAAGGTTTCACAGACTTGCCTGTCTCAAAGCCTCATCCTCAGACAGCTGAGGAAAACAGGCAGCCTCATTTCCATTCTTGGGGAGAAATGAGGGGAAATGAAGCTTCCTTGTGACTTGTGTGGCTGCTGTCCCTCTTGGGAGGGGCTGTGCTGAGGGGAGGTTGGCTTGGCTTTGCAGTGAAATGGAGGTAACTTTCTGGCTGGATCCTGCTGAGTGAATGTGCTGTTCATTTTACAAGCAGCATGCACTGATGTGCTTTCAGCTATCCAGTGTTGTTTGGAGCTCTGGAGGACTTCAAGCATCCAGCAGCTGTGTTGGGATGCAAGGCCTATGGGAAACCCTGGCATTGATCAGAGGAAAAAATACATGTCTAGAGCTGATGGTTTAAAATGTTACTGCAATAGTATCATGGATTCCCATCCCTGAGGGCGAATGAAATCAATGCAGTGCCATTGATCCACAGCCCACTGTGATTTGTGGAGCCCTGTGGATGAGCCCTGGTTGGGAGCTGCTGCCCGGTCTGCCAGCTCTGTTTGAGCCTGGAAAATGGAGAATCTCTGAGCAGAGACGAACCATGGTGGCTGTGAAGGCATGTCTGGGAGTGCCACAAGGTAACCAAACGCTCCATGGAAAAATAAAACAGTTATGGTGCTGGAAAAGGAGAAAAGCCACATACCAAAGTGATTGTAGGAGGTTTTGGGAGAGGAAGGTGAGGAAGATACCCAAGTTAAGAGTGCTGGAGACAAACTATCAGAAGAGCAGGAGATTTTGGGAAGGTCAGAGTAGGGTAGAAAGCCAGAGAGAAATGTGTGGAAGATGAGACCTATGAGGAAAGGCCAGCAAGAGGAAGTCTGTTCTGCCTAAAAGAAATATGCACAAAGGAGACAATCACCTACAAATGCACAGGGGGGACTTAAAAAGCAGCCAGCAATCAATTTTCAAATAATGGATTTGATCTTTGGATAAACTAGTAAAAGGCAATGAGGGTGGAATAAATATCTGATTTATCACCATGTCTTTTCTTAGCTGCAGCAGCAACACAACTAGATTTTCTTCTCTGAGCTTCTTCTCTCCACCTCCTGAATGAAAGTCAGGGCAGCACCTTTACAGATGCTTTACAGGCTGGCAGCTGTGTAAAACCTCTTCTATCACCTCTTCTGTGATAGAAGAGATTTTACACAGCTGCCAGCCTCCTCACCCTCCTGCTATTTCAGACAGATGCTGCTCAAGTGCTTAGACAGCCCTGCTTGAAATGGCCCAGAGAGCAAGGTGGAAGACTATTCTGAGGCAGCAGAAAGTAGAGAGAGAACTTTTCCAGGACAAGACAGTATATCACTGAAAAGCAACAGGACCTCTGTCTGTTTTCCTGGGACCAGGAATTTATCCTTGCCTTGCACAGCAGATTTCTGGAGTCCTCCAGAAAGTCAGTTCTGAACTTGCTTCAATAGAACTGTTAGGCTGCACTTTGTTTTCAGGTGGGACCCACCAACCCCAAGGGTTAATGCAGGTTGCAAGTGTACTGGCTATTTCCTGTGCCAGTAGAGATACCTTTATCCCTCTCAGTTTGCAGCTTGTGCCTCCTTCCACCTTGCCAATGAGACTTCTCTTGCCTCAGCTGATTTATTACTGCTATCTGATCTATTAGTCTGTATTCCCTTGTGTGTTCTGAAACCCTCCTGCTGCCTTCTCTACATTCTTCAGGAAGGGCAAAACAGATAGGAGGAAAGCAAATAAACTCAGTCTTATCAGGAAATAACCCTAAAAATTGACTAAAACATTCACTTTCTGTAGGGCAAGAGCTGTAACAATTAGCTTTACCAGGCAGCTAGGCCAGCCCAGGTCGATCCAGTGATGGAGAAGCTGGGAAGGTCACATTTCCTCCAACAAGCTCCTTGCTTGTATAGGACTGGAAGGACTCCTCTCTCTTCTCCACACCACCTGCACAGGAACCAAAAGAGCTGGTGCTCCTTCCTGGACCTTAAAAGGAGTAGGGCCATGATGTGATGAATCTCACCCAAGTCTGCTGGCCAGGAGCCAGGGACCTCTACCCCTCTGGGTGTAAACCCAGGTGCTTTGGGCATGTGGCTCTCATGGGAAATCTCCAGGAAATCCTGGAGAAGTCAGATTATGGTATTTGTAATAGCTGATACCTGATGCTTTTTTTAAGCAGGACCCTTCACAAATGCAGGTGAAGGCCCTTAGACCAGGTTAGAATTAGATCTGAGCTCTCTGTTTTCATTGCTGAAATGGCACAGGAATAATTCCCCTTTGAGTGCTGCTGTGTGAGACCTAGATCTGACCACAGCAGAGCCAGGCTATCATCTGGGTTGGGTTGTCTTTGCTCCAGGATCTGGGGTATATATTTAGGATGCAAAGCTGTGCCTGCATTTGCTCCCCCTTGTATCAGGACACAGCTCTACCACTTATTCCAAGTGCTGCCCTCAGAGCAAAGCCAGCCAGTGCTGCTGGCATTGCTCTGAGCTTGGAGCTTCCATGGAGTGCAACTTGCAGCATGAGCAGAGAGGGGAGTACAAAGTAGCCCCTGGGGCTTTCTGTTCTGGGAATTTCCTTGTTTCATAAGGTATTATGAACATATGTAGTAAGAGACTGGGTTAATTCCTTAAAATCTTCTCCCAGAAAGGAGGTCAGATAAGTGTTAGCCTTGCATAGATCTCAGTGTGTGAAGTTCATGGAGGTATCTGGCTGATGACATCTACTAAAATTCCCTGTGAAGTAGAGAGAATGACTGAGGGTTACAACAGAATATAAACTTGTGGCTTTTTTTTTTCTTTTCTTTCCTGTTTCCCTCTGACTTCTCCAGATCTTTCCACCATGTTTGGGAAAAAGAAGAAAAGGCTGGAAATTTCCGGGCCCTCCAACTTCGAGCACCGGGTCCACACTGGCTTCGACCACCGGGAGCAGAAGTTCACGGGGCTGCCCCAGCAGTGGCACAGCCTGCTGGCAGACACAGCCAACCGGCCCAAGCCCATGGTGGATCCCTCCTGCATCACCCCCATCCAGCTGGCTCCTATGAAGGTACTGAGTCCCTTGGGATCCCTCACCTGCCTTTCATTGCCTGTCACCCTAAGGAAGCAATGCCAGCAGCGTGTGGGTATTGCACAGCAGCTGTCCTGGGAGGCAGGCATGGATGGGAGGGAGCTGCAAATCCAAATATTTAACAGCAGAGCTGCAAGGAAAAAAGGAATTCTGTGTATAAAAGTTGTGGGAGTGTCTCAGAAGAGCGTGAGTCACGGGTCTGGCAGGGGCCGAGCATTTGCGCTCCTGAGCTGCAGAAGAAAAAGCCACAAGTCCCAGTGGAAGCCCAAAAACGCTGCTCCTCTGCAGCATAAAGTTCCTTGATAATTAATTTAAGAACAGTGCTTTAGGCAAAGGCAGTTTGCAGCAAGGGAGGGAGGGAAAAGTACACCAAAGGAAAGAAATTAAATTGCTTGTTCAGCCGGGCAAGGAGCACAGGGAGGGATCTCATTGCCACCCACCGCTGCCTGCAGGGGGTAGGATGTGGTGGTGAAGCTGAGCTCCTCAGTGAGTAGGAGAATGAGGGATAACAGCCCCAGGTCCTGGCTTGGGAGGCTCAGGCTGGACACCTGGGAATAGAGGGTAGAGCAGCATTGGACAGGGAGCCATCAGGATTCCAGGCTCAGCATTCTGGTAGACCAATTGACCCTAATTCTGCAGTTTCTCTGGGATTGCACATCCTGACATCCAAGTGAATCACACCTATGTGATGGTGGTAGCCTAGACCCTGCCAGCCACACACCTCTCCCTGCCATGCAGCTGCAGAATAAATTCAGGATTTTGTTTTCACGTGGATTTTTCTGCAGCAAGGGAAAATCAGATAATCCTGGGAGCACAGACCCTGTAGTTATATTTGCTAAGTGCTCTTTTCTAAATTTACATTTACTCTGCTCCGGAAGGGCACTCATCGCTGGCTGATCAGGGCTGCTGGGTGCTGCTATAGGACAATGGGGATAAACCCAAGGTCTTGTTATTTTTTGCTGTAATAAAGTGTCTTTCTGATAATAGTGGCCCAGAATAATGAGGAAAAAGGTAGGTAATCTTTTTCCTGCTGGTGGAGGAGAGCAACTTTGTTCCACAGCCCTTCTTAACACCAAAAATATCTCTGGATGTTTTGACATGAATACATGAAGATGTTTTAAAAAGAAGGAAAAAAAAAAGAGTTTATTTTCTTGCAGAAATACCCTCTCTTTCCTACAGTTCTGGAGCTATAAATCCCTAAGCTTAAAAAACTTTAAATTGCATTACTTTTCTTAGCATTATAAAGATCATATGACTGGGTCTTGGTCTGCAAATGGACATGTGCAGAGCTGGGTTCATGTCCCACTGAAATAATACACAGTGAAGGATCAAGCCCCAAATGGGAAATTGCCATGTTTTGAAGAAGAGAAAATCACTGTTGGTTCCTTCAAAGAAATTGTAAATTCCTGCTTTTCTCTCTGTGTACCAGGGTTCTGCATATGTGCATATGCCAGGGATGTACTTTTCAACTAAACTGTCCTGTGCCAGGAAAGGGCTGGGGCCAGGAGACAAAATGTGGCTCCCAATCCAGGCTCATTCTTCCAATGTAGCCTTGGGTCATGGTGGTCCTTGATGCCACCTGCATCCCACAACATCTTCCCAGAACGTGTGTCCCAGGGACAGGGGCCTGCAGCCTGGTACCCTCATGGGGCTGGGGGACAAAGAATCTGCAGAGACCACCCCAGGAAGGAGTTTCTGTGCAGGTGGAAAATGTGAATTTGGAGGGAGATTACCCAGACTGCAGTTGATTGCATGCCCAAAGGTATAGGGAGGTGAGGAAATGGAGTTAAGACTGAAGGATTCAAGAAATTGTGCCTTTACCGTCCTGTTTCTTTCTCTCTCTGACACTCCCTTGCAGCTAATTGAAATGGGCCTCCATAACAGTGCTAGAAAGTTTTAATAGCAACTATGAGGCATTAACTATCAACTGAGAATTGGCTTTTGATTCTATTGCAAGATACCACTTTACTGTATATTTGTTAAGAATTAACATGGCTTGTTTTGATACAGCTTAACTTACAAAGAGAAGCTGAATTGCAGTCACTTTAAAATTAAGAATATTTAATGTTTCTAAACTAGTTCAGCATAAACATTTAATTGAGACAAAATTTTAATGTGTGCACTTGCAGCAGAACCTTTAGTGTTTAAAGGGTATTTGACACTGAGGATTTCATAACTTTGCTGAGAACTGTAGATTTAAAATGCATTTGCAGTCCATGAAGATAGGAACCAAATGTTCTAGACTGTGGTATTGTTTATAACTTTTCTCTTTTCCACACAACAGCTGATAGTTCAATTAATGCATTGACATGTAGCAGAAGAAGATTCACAGTTGTGCCCTGAGTCACAGTATTAAGTCAGGCTGAGGCATTTGGCCAGAGTTAGTTCATGCTGTGATTTCAGGTCACACAGCAGCTCTGTGAGTCTGCTCTTATGTGCTCCTAAATTTCTTTTCCATTTAATTCCTTCAGTATTGACTGTCTCTGTGGTGTGAGCCAGAAGTGTTCCTCCTAATTGGTGCTGCTTCGTGACTGTAGAGTAGCACAGATCAGAGAGACAGACTTTGACAGCACCATTTCTTGGGTTTGAGACAGAACTGGTGTTTGCTTGCTTTAGGCTTCACCCAGAGCTGAGGCAGAGGAAGGGAAAGACTTTTTTTGAGTTCTGTAGGTTTTGCAGCTTTCTCAGTTAGTGGTGTTTGCTTGTTTCTTAGCCTGCAAAGCAGATCTGATGGTGCATAGTGTATCCCTTTGGGTAAAACCAGTAAATGATAAATACTTTCCCTGCTCCATCTCTATCCAAAGGCAGCAGCAGCAGTGATGATGATGAGGCAGTGCCCTGGGTTCTCAAATATCCTGGGGGATGTCATCCCCCTGCCTCTGCTGGCTGGGATGAAAGGCTCAGTGTGCTTTGGCAGGCGGGTGGCAGCAGCTTGTCATGGAAATATCAGCCTTTGAATCCAAACCTGAGCTGACTGTACAAATTCATTCATTTCAAAAACAACGAGAGACAATAATGGGATTCCCCTTCTCAGTGTGGCTGACCCAGATACCAGCAGAGGATTGTGTATTTTAGGTGCAAGCACAAGTACAGCATAGGAGAAGACTTCATGAAAAATAGAACAGAAGTGATCTTGATAGGTTTGAGGGGTAGAGACAAGAGGGGGATGAAAAAAGGCTGATTTTTCACTGGAAACATCCCTGCATGAAAATGTGAACAGTCTGTCTCTGCCTGTACTTGAAATAGGCTTCATAAAGTCTGACATTGTGATGCCAGGCCTCTTGGTCCTCTTGCTTCAGTACTTGGTAGTTATTCCATGTGTACCTGGAGCTCATGGTTTGACATTTGTTCTCAGCACACAATACGCTTGGCTTATGCTACATAGAAGCTCCAGTTTGTTACCACCCTTTGGTTTTTGGAAAGCTTCAGAATCAATAACTAAGTAAATGCATCTCCACTCCATTCAAAATACCACAAAAACAGACACCAGAACCTTTATCTGGGGATTTTTTGCCAAAAGAGCTCATCATTGGCTTTGTAAAGATGCTCCATTAACATTCTCGAATGCCTGCTGCTGTCAGTGGGAGCAGGGAAGCACTGAAGACTTGTTAAAATCCCTTCCCATGTTCCTAGTGCAGGGAACAGCTGAGCATTCTCACTTCTGTCAAGTTACTGGAGGGAAAAATGCCATTTGTTCCTGAAAAAATACCATACTGAGGTTATTCTTTAGTTGCCTGTGCTGCTTCATGCATCAAGCCTCCATTGCTCTGTTTTTCTTGGTGCTTTGGGTAGTTTCATCCATCCATACCTTCAGCAAGATCAAGGTTCCCAACTTGAGAGTGACACAGTGCTGAGTTTGTCCTTGAGAAAGGAGGGAGGCAGCTGTCAGTGTTTGGGTGGCTAAATATGTAGAGACTTCAAGAAAACTGAATCCTACCTGCTGGGACCTCCATACGACCTTCTGCTGCCTTCTGCAGTAAATCCAGCAGTGCTCAAGTGGAGAAAGTTGCCTTTTCCTGTATTTCCTCCCCCTTTTCCTTCCCTTGAAACACAGGTGTGAGGGGATGAGGGGCTCTGGCTGCCCTGTGGTGTCTGCCATGCTCTGAGCACTAGCACAGAGAGGTGATGCAGAGGGGTCAGCAAAGGCAGAGAGGTCCTCAGCCTGACATCCATGCTGCATTGTCAGGAAAATGGCAGGAGCCTCTTCAGTGCCCTGGGGGCTGGGCTGCCTTTGGGGCAGAGGAAACATTGTCCTTTCCATCCCTTCACCAAAGTGACCCTGGATGCCCCACATCTGAGCTGAGGTGCACATTAATTTGAGATGCACATGCACTGTGCCATTAACCAGTGGCAGTTCATTTACCTGGTGTCCTGCACCACGTGGGGTTTGCAGAGCAGAGAATTTCTGTAGGGGACAGACAACAGAGTTGCCAGCTTCTCTCCCAGTCTTTCATCCTCATGTCTCAGTGGTCTAATCTACATGTTTTGTCTTAAAATTTTAGCTTTTCTCACTTTTGTCTCAGTCCTTAACCCCAATCCTGATGAGTCAGCTTTAATTTTAAAAACTTTTCAAAGTTTCTACTGATGTGTTTCAGCCTCTCTCCTACAAACAGGAAAAAAAAAATCAGAAAATGAGTTATTGGTTGTGGCCCTTTCAATAGCTCTGACATGAAAATCAAAGCTTTTGTTTACTCTGCATGAAGACAGAAGAGAAAAAGCAAGTATTTCTCTTCCCCATCCTTTTTGGCCTCTTAAAATTTTCTCAACAATGACATTCATGCCTTGTTTAAGGTGTCATTTTTCCCTGCATTTACCTGCCTCCTCCTTAGATAGAAGATACTGTGCACAGTGATGCTGAGTGGTTGAAGACCTCAAAGAGGAGATGAATGAGGGTCCTTGTCTGTGCTTGAACAGTCAGAAATATCCAGATTTTGTTAGAAATCCCCCATCCCTCTCCTCCCTATGTGGAATTGCACAGGGGAATGCCTGACCAGGAAAAGGGGGATTTAGAACTACAGAGCTGTTCAGAGGCATGGGAGCAGATGGACAAAGCAGTCTTGTCCTGACCTCTCCACCCTCTCCAGTTTTTACTTCTCCTTGACAGCTCCTGCCAGGACAGGACCTGGAAGGCTGCTGACATCTCGTGGGCCTTCCCTGTAACCACATCATGAAAAGTCACACTTGGTTCTTAATTCCACATTTTGCAATGGCACCTTCAGTCTGGTGCTTGCTCAGCTGGGAGGAGGTGGAGAGGCTGTCTCAAGAAAGGGCAGGAGCCAGCAGCTTGCAGCACAGCACATCCTGGGAGGAAGGAAAACATTTTGCCACCAAGTGTGGTTGAGCAGCAGGACAGCAGCCAGGGGGGACTGTGGGATCTCGGCCTTTGGAAAGGAGAGGGCAAAATTTGATGGACAATGTCCTTTAGCCCTGATTGGATTCTGATGTCAGCCCTGCTCTAGAGGCAGGAGTCCCTTCCAGCCAGAGTTCTTCTGTGATTATCTTCATCTGCAAGTGATTATTGTCAGATGTGCAATTGTCCTGTAAGACAATCCCACTTCCAATTTATTTTGATCACTGAACAGGAATGCATTTGCTGCTGCCTGCTCCTGGAAGAAAATACTGCCACACATTTAGGTGGAAGCTTTCCTCTCAAAGGGATCATGCTTCACCCTTGAGTGCCATTTGTTTTACTGTGTCTGTAAGTGACAGTGCTACTTCAGTTACCTCTGTTCCCACATACAGATATGATACAAATATGCCATCTAGTGTCTGTGTCTAACTTGGTGTGAGAAGAGCCAAGTTGACAATTTTGTGTAATCTTGCAGGAATTTAATCACTTTACAAATAGAAATGAGCCACAGTATGAATCAGTGCAAATACACAGCTCAGAAGTTTTTTAGAATTTTATCACTAGGTTAATATGTTCTCATATGTTCTGCATTGTACAGAGGAAACTTTTGGGTTTATTTCTGATTGTCTGATTTCAGAAAATTACAGGTTTTATGTAAGTCCTTTAGAAAAACACTTTTGTTGCCTGTGAAGTTGATTTCAACAATAGAGTCAGTGTTTAAAAGTGATCTAGACAATGCCCTCAATAACAGGCTTTAAATTGGTCAGCCCTGAACTGGTCAGGTGGTTGGGCTGAGTGATTGTTGTAGCTCCCTTCCAGCTGAAACAGTCCATTCCATTCCCTTCCATTCCATCCTATTCCATTCCATTCCAAAGGAAATGCCTCTCCCCGTGATGCTGTAACTGATACATTCTCAGTTCTTCATAGTTTTGAGTTTCTGGCTGCTTCTTTATAGTTTTGAGTTTCTGGCTTTCTGAAGAGCAGAGTTCCTGATCAGCAGCTCTTTCATTTTTCACACAGTTGTCTTGCATGCTGTTGAAACATTTCATCCAGGATGATTTTGACATTGTTTTTCTAGAGCCTCATTTGGAGAATCAAAAACAGCATCATCATCATTTCAGACTGACTCAAAACACAGGATATTCCTCAGTTTTTCAGTTCAATTAATGTGCCAGAAAATGAATTATTCACACACCTTTTTTAACCAGATATTAATCCTTCATGACAACCCTCCAGGTTCAGCCAGGTACATTTGGAGTCTCTCTGGACTGTGGACACCAACACCAGGGTTTACAAGCAGGACTTGGCCATCCTAGAGAAACACTGAGGTTGCCAGTAAAAAAACCCTCTCCTAGAACACAGAGTAAATACCATAAGTTGCAAAAAAAAAAAAAAAAAAATCATATTCCATCCTATTACTGTTCTTTAAATGTGTTCAAATTAAGCAGGAGCAATGCCTGCACGAATGTGGTTTTCAGAGGTGGTCGCTGTAGCTGGCAGTGGGTGCAGGACTCCACTTTGGACTGTGAAGACAAGTCAGCGCTGCACTAAAGCCTTTAGTCCATCATTCTGCCCCTCTGCCTTGGAGAGATCCCACGTGCCTGTGACCATGTCCCTCATTGGAAAGGTCCCTGACATCCCCAAAAGAACTTGTGCTGCCAATCTCCTCCCACAGGCAGTTGGAGACACTCACACCTGCACCTGCACAGTCCCTCTGCTTTCACTGAGTGCTTCCCTGAGGGAGTGTTGGAGTTTGCAGTCTGCAGTGAGGGGACCCAAGGAAGTTCTTCAGAAATCCTTTATCATCATAGCAAGCTTTGCCCATACAACAGTTGGTGTTGATTTAAATTGGTCCACTTACATGACAGAGGAGTTACTTTACCTGGGCCTGCAGCAATCATAGACAGTAATACAGATCAATATAGACTGCAGACTTCTGTGGGTGAAAGTTGTCTCCAAAATGACTAGTAAAAGAATGTTCTTAAATGCATCAGCACTGAGATTTTATGTAATATTAATTGGAGGAATCTTGCAAGGGTAAGCTTTAGTCCTGTTATTGAGAGCTTATGTGAGCAGAACTTTGCAGTACAATAAAGATTGAAAGTAAACTTGGAGTTCAGAGTCTACAGCTGCTGAAGCAAACCAGCCTTCTTTACAGCTCAAAGCCCATGTTAACTTATAGGTCTGCACATTAAAGGGCCAAACTCTGGTGCCAGCATTTCAGAAATTCAATCTGGTCTCCTCTGGGAAAACCAGACTGGGCATACTCTCCATGTAGCACTTTATAACCTGAAACAAGCCAGGAATTAGATCCTGACCAAGGACATTCATAATCAGGTTCTTTTTTTAACATGGAAGTTGGTCCCTGAAGACAAATCTGTAGGACAATGTTCCAGTATCTCCTCTGGCTGGCTTGCCTGTCCTGGAAAGTGAGCCACACTCCCAGCTTGCTGCCTGGAGGTGGAGGGCTCCACCTACACATCACTACTCCATGTGGCTGTTGTTGTTTGTAGCTCCTCCTCATTTGTTCAGCCCAGCTTTTTACTCCAAAGCCTTCTCTGTACTGACCATACTCTCCCTGGAGCCAGGAGCAGAGCTTGGGCCTGGGAAGGACCAGTGCAGGTGATGCTTTGAGGTCCTCCTGGGACCTGTTCTGTGGCCATGGTCCCTCAGAGCAAAGCATGGAAGATGAACAGTGGGGTATAAGCAGTAAATGCTTTCCCCAGTAAATGTTTGAAAAGGCTGGGTGTGTTTTACAAAGATGAATCACACGGTCCAGCGAGCTCCCTCTTGGCTCAGCTGAGAAAGCCAAGCTGGAGTAACATATACTGGGAGATGTCTTGTTTCTGTGGATCGGCCGAGCCTCGAGTGGTGCTGCTGAAGTCCCTCAGATCAGAAGCTGAGTTGGAAGATTCTCAGCTCGTTTGGTTGGTGGTCGGCCGTGGGAAACACTAGGTGGCAGCAAGAATCTCTGGAAGTTCTTATCCATGCGTGTCAAAGGCGGGCCTGACAGCTGAAGTACGGAGGCATCTGCTTGGGCCTCCTGATGGCTTTTGCTCAAGGCAGATACTTGAGCCCATGTAGCAACAGGTCTGTGGAGGGATTTCCACATAAAATTGGTGCTGCAGAATCTGCAGTGGATATCAGCACTAGGGCAGGGCTTGTTCCTTCCATTTCACTCGTCCATGCAGTGACAGCAGGCGTGCAGTCACTGTGCATTCTGCACATCTCAGTGACAGACTTGTCCCTAGCTCTGCTAATGAGCTTGGTTTGAGCTCTTGTAGTCTAGAACAGAAGCCAAACAGGTTACAGTCCTATTAAACCATGTTCCATATAATGGAAATCTTTGATGTCCCTTCCAATCCAAAGCGTTCTGTGATTCTATAATTATAACCAAACAGCCACATTTATTCAATCCCAACAGAGTTTAGTTCAGTAGAGTCATAGGATCAGAGGGGAAAAGATGTTGCCAAGCAGCTCACTTACCTGTGGAGCCAAAGCTCCAGGTATAAATGTACTTTTTTCTATCTCCTGCTCTGACATGATTAGATCTGGGCTTTGGTGGCTCTCTAGGAATTTCAAAGTGCTTTGCTGAGCTTTCTTTCTTGTCTTCCCCTTCATACAGGATCCAATTACACCAGACAAGCACTATGTATTACCAGGGAACAACACTGACTTACCTGCAGAGACTTTTAAATGCCTTTTCTGTTGTCTGTGGGAGGAACTGTGTGGGCCAGAAAAAAAAAGGGCATTTCAGATACAGATCTTTGGAGAGAGAGAAGTGAATGAAAGAGAAGTATTTAGGGTGAGCATTTATGCTTTTTAATTGCTGAGATCCAACAGGCATTAGTAGTTAGCTATCAGGATCACACAGTTAAAAGGATAGCATAAGATGTTGAATTTTACTGAATTTTACAGTTTTGTAGTCTGAGCAGAACAGTAATTGGTATCTGTGTCCTAGTTTGCAGTTAATGATTCTCACTGAGCATAGTGCAAGGGAAGCTCCTTATTGCTAAGGTTTATGCTTCCCTGTTGAGCAGCACTTCCCAGGAGCGTGGGATATACAGGTGTAGAAATCTGCTTTAAACACAGCAGTTTTAATGAACCACCCTGGGAAAATGCTCTGGAGCAGGAGGTGAGGTCTGACTCCCATCCCACACCCCAGACTGGGGGAAGCAACCCCATTTCTCTCTATCAGCAGCATCTGTACTGCCTTTCTCCTTCTCCCTGACTTCCCTTGCTGTCTGGCAGGCTTGGAGGAGGGAGGGAGCCTCTCTGTGTCAGGCAGATTAGTTTATTAAGCGTGTCAGGACCAATCTGCCTCTGAGGACAGAGTGCACTTGGTGGCGATGCAGCCCAGCAAATCGAGTCAAATCGAGATTAGCCCAGAAATGTTTGAGCAGTTTCTTGTACATGAGAGATTGGGCTGGGCTTCACCTCTGCTTCAGAGCCTCTGAAATCTCCTGCCTCACTTTGTTCCCATCAAGAAGGTGTTTGATTTGCCCTTCACTTTTACAACAGGGAATAATTAAAACATTAACTGAGGAAGCTCCTCTTGTCTTTCATCTCACCTGCCTTGTAAATTTGACCTAAGCATTAAATTTCTGCACAGGAGCACTTTTTGCTTTGTGTCCATGTTTGCAGATGCAAACCACTCAGTGGGAGTCAGTCCTGCTTCCCCAGGACATTTCTGTGGCTGCGTTTCTTAGAAGAAAAAATGCTGCAATTTACAATGCAGATAAAATTATTTTGTGTTTTTATTTTGCCAATACAAATTCCTGCATTCCCTCAAATCAAGGAGCGAGCTTTCAGGAGAGGATGAAGAAGTCCAAAATAGTCAGAGACATCAGTCAGATTTTAAAAAGTGCCCCTTGCATGTGTGTGACCAGGAATGCACAATTTTAGTGTGTTAGGAAGAACCTTGAATCTTTTGGACTGTTTTAAGGCTGTGGGACTGAGGCATTTTAAGGCACATCACTGGCTGCAGGATGATTTCCGCTGCTGAACCTTGATAGTGCCTTCCCTGCCAACATGGGCAGTGCTCTGTACACATCACCCTGCCCTTCCTCGGGGTGTTAATCCCAAATCCTCAGGGCTGAGATTGCAGGGACTGTCCCAACCCTGAGCAGAGCTTGTGGGCAATGAGCCCCATCGATCTGCGGTGCTGGGGACTGAGGCACTCAGCACTCACCAACATCTTCTGCTCTCTGCCTCTGCCTGATGATTTATGGAGTGGGAAGGTAATTCACAACCCCCTGCCACGGCTTGCAGAGCACCAGGAGCTCCTTGAACCATCCCCACACACTCAGAAGCAGAAATGGTGACTTTGTCTCCAAGCACCTGCTGTATATAAAGCTTCCTTCACCGTGGCGGATCGCAGCCAAAAGTAATACAGTTCAAATTGCTTCTTCTAAATTAACAGACTGTCAAAATCCCCATTTTAATTAAAAGCAGGAGATGACCCTGACCACAATGGAGTGACCCAAGAGCCTCTGCCCTCCTGAGCAAGTGCCCCACTGTCAGAGCTGTCAGATGAAGGCAATTACTTCTGAGTGTAAAATTTTATCACACTGGAATTGACTTAAATATTTCAGAAAGCTCAGTCAAACTGCAGCCAGAAAAACCTTTCACTGAGGAAAAAAGAGCACTGGGATCATTAATTGGGTTAATGCTCCATCAACCTTGCATTTGTTAATGGGCATGTTTAGGGCATGAGGGGAACCTCATCTGGGGACATTTCATCTGAGCTACAGAGGCGGTGTACTCTGCAGTGCGACTTTGTGAATTACAGGCTGTCCCTCTCCTCAGCTTGTTTGATTGGGGCTGCTGCTGGAGAGCAGACTGCATTCCCTGTGTACAGTGCCTTGCACCAGGGTGGTCATTATGGTAAATGTAGGGTGAGCGGGACTGGGAGGGTGGGGCACTGGATTTCACACCCCCCCCCTACAGCACGACTCCTCTCACCATGGAAATCCCACCCCAGCCCTTTTGTGGTCCACACAAGGAAATCTGTGATGGTGGCATGTGGCTTGGTTGTTGAAAGGCTTCTTCTGAATGCCTGTCAGCCCTGGGAAGACTCACACGGTGTTATGCCCCACCAGTTCCCAGCACCAGTCACAAGCAGGTGTAGAATACTGACTCTGTGCCCTAAAAACAGTGCAGTGGGTGTCTCAGTGTCAGCACCCTGTGGGGCACCCACAGCTCCTGTGGAGTGTAGCAGTGGGTTCTCAAAGTTGAAGTATTTGGGGAACTGGTGGGGAAATGTTTAATTCTTGCAATTTCTCATGCATTTATTGAGAAAAGTGGGGTTTTGTTTTCCTCACACTACCCCCACATAAAAACCTGGAAAAATGACAGTCTAGACTGCATCCTTACTAGAGGCAAGGATGACTGGCTGATGTACATTAAGGTCGATGATGATTGTGATGTGGCTGCATAGAACTCTGCAGACATTTGGGATAGCCCCAGGCCCCTGTAGGCTCCTCTTGCTGTCTCACATCCCTGCAGTTTCCCTGGGGGGTGCTTGCACCAAGTTCAGATGGGCAGCAGAGTCTGTTCTTACCTGGTTTAAGATGCATTTTTACAATGCATTTTCCTGTGAAAGTGATGATGAAAGAGGCATCAGGATTGCCACCAGCCCTTGCTCCATCTCCTGTTGGGGCTGAGGATGAGGAGCTGTAGTGCAAGAGGCATTGTTCCCACGTCTCTCCTTAAGTGCATCAGTAGTCCAGGCACAATCCAGCTCCCAAGCCCAGATCTCAGAGGTACCAGTGAGACACTGGAGCTTCAGTGCTGTTTATTAAGTGCCCTTGGTTGTGTTATTTTTACTTGGACAAAACCCTGTGTAAGTGACACACAGCCCTGCCTGCAGCAAACTCTGGTCCCGGGCCTGTGACATGTCTGCTCCTGTCTTGGTGTTACAAAACTAAAAGTGGAGTTGTGTTTCTTGGAGGGAGGGATTTCTGTCATCTTCCCCAAATGTCCCCAGCTTTGCTTTGTGCTTTGTGTCTGGCTCTGGAGTCAGCCCAGTTGGAAAGCTCTGGGGTGCTTTTCTGCAGGATATCCCCCATGACTGCCACAGGATCCTGTGTGCTGCAGAAACCACACCAGCAGTTCCTGGACCACAGCTAGACCTCAGTAAATCTTCCTGAATTTGCTTTGCAACTTCCTTGGGAGAAAAAACCCAATTCCACTAACACAGAGGCACTGGCAGCTGACATGGCTTTGAAGGGGGGAGAACAAGGTACCTGGTCCTGCTGGTGTTGATCACGCTTCCCAGGTCACTGATCTTTCTCTTTCCTTGCCAGAAAATGAGCATTTGACAAAACAGGAAAATTTGACATTGATGAACAGATTTTTTTCCCGGAATTTGGATGAAACATTGCGGTCTTTGGTGTGGTTTGATACAGCTTTTTGGCTTGGCAGGTCCAGTCTGTGCACTGTTCTGCTGAAACCTTGCCACCAGCCTTTTGATAAAGCAGTACTAAAGAGGCAGTTAAAATTTCTGTGGCTAATGCTTTTGAGGAATTTCATTTTATGGGATGTTTTGCTTTTCCTTTCTGCCTCTGGATAAAAGAAAATTTTGAAGGGTCCTAAGTCCTATGAAATAGAAATTGTTTGGTTTGAGATTTCTCCACTTCTCTCCCTGAGGCGCTGTTTTAACCCACAAATAATACAGACATTTTCTCTTTCAAATTAAAACTTTTTAAGTCACATTTCACTCACTTGTTGTGTGACAGAGATCTGTGTGTATATGTGACATATAAAATTGCTCATATCTGGTATGTTTCAAGTAGGCCCCGAATAATTATTCTAAACTTTTAATATTTTCTAATAGCATTTCAAATTACATATAACAAGCATTTTTGTCTATTAAAAAAAAAAAAAAGAAAGAAAAGTTACTAGAATGTAGATATTTCAGCAGTATTTTAAAACTAAATGTTGTGTTAAGATGTCAAAAGAATTACCAGTGAATGTGATTATAATGAAACGTTGCTCTTGTTGTTATGGAAACCAACTTTTAAAACTGCTGTGCAGGGTGAGAAATTACATGGTGCTGTTTTGGTGAGCCCTTTTTTTTGTAGTTTTCCATTATTTTGCTTTTTAAGAATTTTAAACTGCTGGCAGTAGTGTTGTTAAGCATATTAGACTGCTCTCAAGCTGTACCTTTGTTTTGATCCAGTGATTTGGAGTCAGCTCTGGTGATGTGCACATCCCAGACATGGCACATCCTGCAGCACCCGTGGGCTCATGTCTGGGGGCTGCTGCCCTCCCAAAGGCTGATTTGGCTGAGTTTTATTCTGGGGATTGTATTTCTCTTTAATTTCTCCTGTGCAGGGGGATGGTTCTGTCTAAGAGGTGTCCCAAACAGAGATTTATGGATCTCCTGGAAAGGGATTAGAGCAATTCATGAGGTGGGATCGTGGCTCACGTGCTTAGACACTTCATGGCAAGGGACAGGTGACACTGTCTTGTGCTCCTGCTTTTTGGTGGTGACTCTGGGCTGTAAAGTGCACATTTGGTCCAGGGAGCAGAGACCCCAAATCCTGACCCAGCTGAGTCACCCAGCACCGTGGTTAGGCAGGGATAGGCGCTCGGAAGATCTCGCGATTGTTACGGTGAAGGACACAGGATGCCTCTGCTCCTTGCCTCCTCGAGATAAGGAATCACCCCCGGCATGCATAAGCCCCCCTTCTAACAGCATGCCAGTACTTTTCCATACCCCATACTAACCTTATAAGGAAGAAAAGACCCTCCTGACTAGTGATAAGATCCTGAAGGTATATAAACTGTATGCTTACGAGAATAAATGCTTTTTGGAACGTCTTTCACATTGAAACAGCGTCTCCTTAGCCCGAGTCACACACCGAGATTGTGAATGACCGTACTATTCCTCTGATCCAGGCCATCATAGCCTGCAGTGACACCAAAACTGCAGCACAGCACCACTGCAATCTGCAGAATGCCTTCCCCAAGGAGGGAACAGTGGGATACCAAAACAATCACTTTTTTTCTGATATTGTTTTTATTGGGAGGATGAGAATTTATAGCTTTGGGAAGGAATTCATAACAGAAATTACATAAATTCTGAGGCTTCCAGGTGTAAACCAAGCTCTAAATTACAGGCTTCAGGAAGGGATGTTCTGACATACTTTCCTGTCTGTTGTGTATTCCTTGTGACTAACTCTGAGTAATAGCTGTTTTGTAGACAGGCTGTAGATCAAAACTGGAGCAGCTCCCACAGGACACCACTGGAGGGGGCAGAGTGATAAATTACCTCATATCCCATCCAGCACCATTTCTCCTGATGTATCTGATGAGTTCCTGTTGAAAAGGCTTCTTTCCAGGCTAATCTATGTGGCACAAGTGCCCTAAACTTCCCACTGAGGGGAAAGAGAGGATGGAGGTATAGAATTTTTTTTTTCAGTCCTTCTCATGAAGCTTCCCCATTCAGGTGTAATTAAGAATTCACTGGAATGTAGAAGGATTGGGAGGATAACTCTGACACTGTCATTTGGAAAAGCAGCTCAGAGGTTTGAATTTGTCCTCAAGTGAATATTCCATGGAGAAAAGCCCTAAGTGCCCAGTGGAACCACTTACCTGAAAGCAGCAGTCCCAGCTCCCAGCTGAGCTCTCTGGGCCTTCAGCTGCCATCCCTTTTCCTCCCTGGCAGGTTCACTTCTCCATGAACACTCAGCCACTGGAGACATGGGCAGGTCTCTCACCTCCCATCTTTACCCTGAGCCCAATCCTGGTGTCAGCCCTCAGGATGCCACCTCAGCCTTAAAATTTAGCCTCACACACAAGGGAAGGGATCCACCTCATGTTGGCCCTGGGCTGCTGCAGAAAGCAGGGGTTTGCTTCATGCTTTCTTCTCTTTCCAGGAGTTTTAAGAGACTCCATCTGTTTTGGGGTCACAGAATCACAGAATGGGTTGGTTTGGAAGGACCATGGTGGATCATCTGGTCCCTGCTCCAGCAGGGTTATCCCAGAGTACATGGCACAGGATTTTGACCAGACAGTTCTTGAGTATCTCCAGTGAGGAGAGTTCACAACCTCTCTGGGCGATGTGGTCACCTGCAGAGTAAATCCTTCCTCCTCCAAGTACTTTTTCTTCTGGTAAGAGTAGATCAGATGCAGACCCCTGACGCCTTTGGCAGCTATAAAGCTCAGTTACTTGCAGGGAAAGCCGGAGTTTTCCTTCTGAGGTGATGACAAGGATCAGTTTTTCTCTCCAAGTGCTGTTCATATTTGTTTACACTGGGAATAAAATGTGGTGTCGTGAACACAGCTTCAAATATTTTGAATGTCTTGCAACACAAGAAAATAAATTACCGACACATCCATCACTTAGAATTAGATTATTCTGTGCTTTATGCACCTTTTCTTAAGAAAAAAAAATTGATTTTCAGCTGTGCATAGGCTGTGCTTTTAGCTCATGTATAATGCAGATGATGGGGGAAGCTAGCTAGAGGCAAGATCAGAGTTTAGATTGGCTGTTTATAAGGGCGACCTTTCCTTAAAATTCCTTTTCTTTTTCATCCTGCACATCACAGAGATTTTAAATCCTCATTGACTCCTGAAAACACGGCTCTGGGAGGACAAAGGATGATATATTCTTAACGAGTGTGTAAAGTATAGTAGTTCTAAAGACAATAAATGCAAGGTCGCATTAGGGCAAAACAGTTAATTACCCACTTCATTATTGTCAAGGTTAATACAGTATTTGGGCACAGAAGCTGTTTTTCATCTCCTCCTGGAAACAAGGCAAGACAGCCTCTCTCCCAGACAGATCCATTATAGCTTATCACGGCAGGACAGGCCGCTGCAGAAGCACCATGAAGGATGGGTACTGTCACCAGGCTCCTGGGCAGGCACCCAGCCTGTCCAGAGAGAGCTGGGAGTGAGATGGGAGCTGCAGCTCCAGCCTGAATTCACCCAGACTGCGCCCCACTGATTCCATGTACGGGGGGAACAGCGGCGTGAAATTCCCCGGCACTCGTTCATCTGCGGGAGCATCGATCCCTCCTAACGTGCACAATGCGCTGGAAAACGTCCTTTAATAAACATGGACTATTGACCACTGCTGAGCCCTCCCTCCCTGGGGAGCCCTGTGGGAGCTGTGCCCATGGAAGGCTCCATCCTGCTTTTCCATGGGTGACAAGGTGTTGGACAGGTTTCCATTACATGATCTCAGTAGACAGAACAAAGGCCTCGGAAATCTTAGCCTGTCAAGCTTGATGAAGAATGCTTTGCTTTTCTCTGCTTTGCCTGCAGCAGCTCTGACAATTCCTTAAGGTTAAAAGTGCAAAGACCAGTAAGTGGTTAAAAAAAAAATCAGTAAATAATCTCTGTAAATATATCTAGAATATATATAGAGAGAATCCCCTCCTCCTCCTCCTCACATATTTTTCAGTTTATAAAGCCTTTAAATTAGAAAAAGAGTCTAGTTCTTATGACACCAATTACCATTATATCTCTTTTCATCTTTGCCCTTTTCTGCTACATTTTCTTTCAAGGTTTTTGTTTTTCTCTTAAGTTAAGAGCTTAAATTTCCCATCGTTTGTGATTCCTGCTATTGTATGTGTGTCCCATGAGGTTTTCCCTCTGCTCACTGATACAGTGCCCAGCGTCCACATTCCCAAGCCAAGACCCCACATCATCAGCCCAGCTTTTCCACTGAAGTCATTCCTTGGAACCTGGGTACTCCTTCTGGGCCTGGCACTAACATTAGGGTTTCAGGTTTGGGAATTTGGGCCATGGTTGTGGCAGCTCCCAATCTCAGGCTTCTTTCTGCAAATCCTGGGCTTTCCAGGAAAGCTATGGGTGCTGGTGAGCCCCCAGCACATACTTTCTCTCTAGTAAATCACTTCAGGACAAGTTAACATGGTACAACATGGGTTTTATTCTTTATAACATCTTACTTTATTTAATTTTTAAATTCTGATGCTCTGCTCATTCTTACAGAGCAATTACTTTCATTATTCCTTTACACCAATACCTTCTTTGGGATATTGATTTGGTTTTTTCAGCCTAGTAAGTGGTTCTGCCCACCAGGGAGTTACACAATGTACTCCAGAATTGTGTATAAACATCTTAAGTTCTATTCAGACAGACAGCAAAACACTTGGCAATATAGAGTATTTCCCAGAGTCTTGGCTAAACACTTCCTAAGTTTTCCTCTCCATGGACACTACAGTTCTTTTGATAAGAATGGTGCTAGATATTTCCTTGGAAAAGATCAAGCTGCTGTAGGCTGTCTGATTTAGCCTGGGGGCATCTCACCAGATCTGTCCTTCCATAGAAGTGAAATGCAAAATTTCAAAACAAGCCAAAGCAAATAGAAATATTGTTGTTGTTAGCAATAAATAAGTATCATAATTGATAATAGTTATTCAGAGTAACAAAGCACTGACTTCAGTAGAAAGTGTGTCTCTGGAATAGGTTAAGTTTTATCTTCCCTTTGTGCTGGCCATTTTGATTTTCTCATGGAAAATAATCTGAAGCCAATAGAAATTGCAGCCATCACACTTGCAACTCCCTGTTTGCCAGTGATCATCCTTAAAATGATGGGATAAAAAAGGAGGGGTTTAGTTCTTAATCCCCTTAACTTCATCAGTCAGGATGAGACAGCACTGAGGTCCCAGAGCTATCCAAGACAGCTCCATCAGGCTGGGGCTTTGGTGGCAAATGCTTTTTTTTTTTTTTTTTTTTTTTTTTTTTTTTTTTTTTTGAAAGGCAGAATTTCCTATAAGATTCTACTATTAGTACTATTTTTAAATCCTCATAATCGAAAAGGTTACTCCCACGCATGCACCTGTCTGCAGAAAATCCCCAAACTGCAGGGATTTGTCACCAGTGAATTCCCTGACATATAACACTCAGCTGCATTCTTCTAAATCTTCCTTCTGAAGGTGTCTGAAAATCCTGCTTCCAGACAGTGTGTGCCTGGAGGGGCAGAGGGACAACCCCTCCCTGTAATGGAAGAGGCCACTCTGCTCCAGAGGCTCCCTGTGGCTCCAGGGCTCTTCTGTGCAGACCCAGCAGGGCTGCTGCAGGAAACCTCTCCTTTGTGAAGCCAGTCCCGTGGAGAGTGTTAAATTGGCATTTTCCTCCTCAGCAGGCCTTTGCACAGGGGAGTGGGGTGGCAGTTGGGTATTTCAATCTTGTTTTCAATTATAAGCATTTCATTGTTGAATGTTGCTGGTTTATTATGTGGTAATTAAATATGAATGAGCACGCAGTCATCCTGCCAAACAGGCTGTAGCAGAATGAAACCAATTCCTCTCATCCTGCTGAATGGCTTTGGAGGTGAAAGGAGTGATCTATTTGCTGTACCTTATTTTTGCTGTCCTATTGTTTCAGTACCACTGGCTTCAAAATAGCAAACTAGGCAAGTAATTACAGACATAAATCAGAGCAGGGAGCAGCGTGAGGTCAGGACTGCTTTGCTTTTTTGCTTTTCACCTGCCTCTTCTCAGCTGCCTTTGCTAGGAGACAGAGAAGTACATTCCTTTTAATTT
This sequence comes from Aegithalos caudatus, assembly GCA_013389925.1. Taxonomy (NCBI): domain Eukaryota; kingdom Metazoa; phylum Chordata; class Aves; order Passeriformes; family Aegithalidae; genus Aegithalos; species Aegithalos caudatus. The sequence continues at coordinate 327,909 of WEIU01004141.1, forward strand.
TGTGATCTTACTAGTGATGAAATGCTTTTTTTGACCAAGTTTGAATGCCTGAGTGCTTTCAAGCAGTATGTTTGGAACAAAGGAAGGAGTGAAGAGCAAGTGACCAGGCTGGATCTGATATGCCATGGTTGGTGTCCAGTATTCCACATTCAGCATCTGATATTCTGTGATTGGTGTCCAGTATTCCACATTCAGCATCTGACATGCCTGCTTGGTTCCCTATACACCACAGTCAGTGTGCAACACAAGCTGCAGCCCAGAGAGGGAAATCTCCTTGGGGTGACCACAGTGACTCTGTTGAAAAGCTCAGTGAGTTAAGTAAGATGCAGCCAGAGATCTTTAGCCAAAGTAAATCAGCAAAGCAAATGTGTTTTCAGTAGAGCCTGGCTGATTTATGGCCCTGGCCACCAATCTGTACATCTCATTCTTGTCGGGTGTTTGTAAACGTGAAGTGGTGCTCAATGGCAGTCCCCAGGTGAAAAATGGATGCAGCCACATGTTACAGCCCTCAGGTGGTACTGGCTGAAAAAATAAAATCTTTCTTGATGAGAAATGTAACCAAGCACTGCTCACCTCCCATCCTACCAGGAGCACTGGTATTTTGGACATAAAGGAGTGGGGATGGGTAGGGGGGTCTATGGAAGGCTTTGCAATAGTGGGACACAAACGAGGCCAGCACTTGGCATTGCTGATGTGGGTGTCCCAGAGCCATGATTGTGCCCTGTGGTTTGCTGCATGCTGTGTGTTACAAGGAGATGAAATTAAGTATTTTTCCCTCTTTCCCAAGTGTCTTTTATGCTAAGTTAACTAAGAGGCAATCCTCAGTGGGGTTCTGATACTCATGAACATACTATTTAGTAAAAAAAGAAAAAAAAGAAAATTCCCTGCCTGCATAATTATATGTGCAGGCTGTTAAAAAAATGTGTAGAAGTGACCACTGAACGATTTAGCTTATCCATGCCCTGTAAATCAGATTCAGCCCACCAGTGTGGCTTGATGTAGACATCTGAATAATAACAAATGAAAAATAAGTAGTGGGTTTAAACGTCTCTGTTGTTGACTGCTGAACACCCACCTCTGAAACTGGGCTTTTTGAGAGTGTCTTGAGGTTGCATGTCAAATCCCAGCTTGTGATCTACACTGAATTTAAACATTTCTTCATGTCCTACTGTAATTATATATTGAGGGGTTATTTTTTTTTTTAGTAATGAGATATGTGACTGAAGAATGTAAGACATTGCTACAGGTATTCCTGGGAGGATCACAGACTTCTTTCCTTCTTGGTGTGGTTTTTTTTGGTGAAATACTAATACAAAAACCAGTATTTAATCAAAGCAATCTTTTTTTATTCCCAGACTATTGTTCGAGGAAACAAACCTCGAAAGGATACTTCAATCAACGGCCTGCTGGAGGAGTTTGACAATATCTCGGTGACACGATCCAACTCCCTGCGCAAGGAAAGCCCTCCCACCCACCACCCAGGAAATGCAAACCACGTGCCCAGGCACCAGGAGGAGAATGGCTACATCACGTATTCCCAGTACTCCAGTGAGTCAGACACTACCACAGACTACGTCGTGGAGAAGTACCGAGACAAGGCTGTGTACGGGGAGGAGCTGGACAGGTACTACAAGGGCAGCTACGCCGCCAAGCAGAACGGGCACATGATGAAGGTGACATCCCGGGACATCTATTACTCGGAGGTGACACCCCTGCAGTCAGACCTCTCCAGGTTCCTCCCAGATTACCATGCACACCTGGAGACCAAGCCCAAAGGGCTGGAATACGGCGGCCTAAAGCTGGAGTATCAGCGGATCCCCAGCGGATCCTCCCTGGACTACAGAGATCCCTTTTACGCCCCATCCCGAGCGTCGGTGCAGAGCGAGTGCCCCAAGGAGAGGCTGGAGTACGGTGACAGTGACTGGGGACACGGCCTGAGCAAGGATGACTATGATAAGAGGCCAAAGTCATCCTACGTGGACCCTGCGAGCCCTCAGCCAACCATTAGGCAGAGATCCAGGTCAGGCTCCGGCCTGCAGGAGCCGGCCATGCCCTACGGAGCAAGCGCCTTCAAAGCACACCAGCAAGGACATTCCTACAGCTCCTACACCTACCCCCGCCTGTCCGAAACCGCAGCAGGCATTCCCAAGGTAACCCCACCTGCCTGGGACAGGGCTGCCAGGCCGGGGATCAGCCTCTCCCTGATCAGCCTCTCACAAGGGGAGTGTGAAATATAAAGATTAAGGGCAAGGAGCCATGCTAAACATGGCTGGTAACATCCCAGGAGTTGTGGGATGCTCCTTGGCAGGTGTGGAAACCCACCCAGTTTGCTTGGGTGTATGAAAATGGATGTCAGGGAGCAGTGAGTTTGATACTTATTTAAAGGCAGGTTTGGAGATGCCCATCTTCAGGGGATTTTATTTGAAATGCCCAATAAGCACAGGTTCTTTGGCAGTTTTTTGTAGCTTCGGGAGTTCCTACATCTCAGCAGGAGGTGAGACACTGGTCTGGTTTGTGTATCGGATACTTCTGTGGTTGAATTGTTGCCATGCAAGGCTGAAACATCTGTGCTTCAGTATTTATACTGTATTTATGCCATCTTTATATTACAAGGCTTATTAGTTCTTCACTGCTCATGAGAGTAGGGGCTTACTCCTTTCTGCTTTGTTTTTAAGCACTGAAATGAAGACAAAGCACCTGATCTCACCCAGGACATTTTAGATGTAGTTTAAAAAAGGGGTTGATGTGCAAGAAAGCATTTCAGCCATGTTATCTAAAGGCAGCTCCTCTACACAAATCTGTCCCTGCTCTGCCACACGAGGTGTATTACCTACACAAGGTGTATTACCTACACAAGCTTTCCAACCCTGTTTGCAACAGTGTGCTGGTGACCACTTGTTCCATTCAGAGAAAAGTACTTTTCTCACACTTCTAGCCACATAACCATGATGACCTTCTTAAGCATCTAATATTGTTCAAGAGATGCTTTTTCAGTGTAGTTTGCACTGAACATCGCTGAGTTCCCCTAGCAACGAGCACTGTGATGATCATTTTTCCAAGTCTGGGGTTGCTGTGACTTCTCATATGCTGAGGTAGGTGACTGTCAGTGGTGAGATCTGTTCTCTCTAATGATACCTGAGCAGTGCATTTGCTTACTGGCTGTGTGCTCTGAGAGCATGTGTCCTGCTGCAGTCCCAGGTCTCTGCAGATCCATGATATCCCTGTGTTGGAGGTGTGCCTGTGTCATGCTTCCTTAGATTTTGGCTGCTTTGCCATTCCCATGGTGCAGTGCCCCATGGTAAAGGGTGAGCAATGCATTTTTCATCCCTCTTTGCATTGAAGCACAGAGCTGAGTTTTGGAGCTTGAGGATAAATCATGACGGGAGTAGAAAAGCTACCGGGTCTCTTTAGGTGCCTTTCCAAAAATCAGGGTGTGGTGGGAGGAGTGTGTGTGGTAATTAACTGAGATTCAGTGTGGATGCTGGAAGCTGGGAGGAAAATCTGGGATGGGTTAGCTGCCCTTTCCTTCACTGAAATCAGTTGCTTTGTCAGAGTTTAGACAGTAGAAGGACAAATCCAAAGACCCTGTAGCACCTGCTTCTGCCAATTTTACACTATTCAGTAGGGCAGAAGACAGTTTTTTTTACAGGACTCCAGCACTGTGAAAAACATCCCATTAAAATGCAATAACAGCTTTTATTAAAAAAAAATATAGGCCTCTATGCAAGATTTATTGTGAGCTGTCTCTCTCCTCAAAGCATCAAGAACACTCCCACAACCTTGGTGTATTGAAACTTGATGATTCACTGCTAAGTACAGCAGTTCAATTCCCAAATCTGTCCACAGCTCCTGCAAGTGAATAGGGGTTTCTTGTCTTGGATGATTGCTGAAGAATCTTCTTTTGAAGGAGGTATTAGTAAGATAATGGTTCATCAAATGGGCTTACTAAATGAGAGTCAGATCTCAAATCAGATATTTACAAATGGAATTGGGTTTAAAGTATAATTAAAAGGGGTGAAAAAGTAAAAAAGTCTGCAAGCACAAATGTGTGGCATCAAAGTGCGTTTAACAAGGATGTTCATTTTGGCTTGTATATGTGAAGAGCAGATTTACTTCAGTGTTATTTGCAGGTGAGAGATGTCAGATAAATCAAATGTCTGCCATGTTTCATCGTCAGTGATTTCAGAGTTGTTACATCAGAAGACTTGCCTTGCCCTACCCTTGGCCACTGTTGTGCAGTGGAACCATGGAGGTGTAGGAAGCCAGAGGCTCAGATTTGGCTCCCTCTGACCCATCCCTGTGTCTCCTGTCCTGCAGACCAACTCTTGGACAGCTGCATGGAGTTGCAGAGTCTGCTGTGTTACCCTCACCACACAGAGTTGGTGTCCCACCTCAATATTGTCTCATAACATTGAATTCATCGTTCCAGCTTGGCGTATTTTCGGCCACTCTATACTGTGGGGTTTTTTTACCCTCCTCTTCATCACAGGCAGCTCTCTTAACTTCTGGCACCAAGCTCCTTTCCCTGTCATTTTCCAGAAGGAGCTCTCTGTGACCCTCTCCTGTCCCTCTTCAAATGATGTCTGCTCCCCCTTTGCTACCTTGTACTGCTGTAACATAGCAGAGGTGCTTCTCACCATCATCCTCTGTGTCCCTCTGTGCCATGGGAACATTTCCAGCCTGGCAAAGGCAGGGCCAAGCTCTTACTATCAGAACCTCCCTCCTTTTTTCCCTCTCTTCCCATTCACGTGCCAGCAGCTGTACGTGAGTGCTGCCTGCCACCTCTGTGTGTGGAACAGGGAGTCTTGGGAATTTCCACCAGCAAAGCACCAGAGAGTACCTTTGTCTTTGTGATCTCAGTGTGATTTACAGACCATCCCTTCTACACCTCTCAGCTGCCAAACTGAAGCCTGATCAAATGGAAATCCTTTGCATGTTACAGAGGGAGGGGTGAGTCCATCCCACTGGGACTCAGGGCATGGGCTCTGGGTGCAGAGCTGTGGCCGTGGCTGTGTCTGTGCCGCAGTCCCACTGCAGAGCACAGGGACACCCGCTCGGCTCAGCGGCTGCCCAGGAAGCCTCCTTGTGGGGAAGGGAACCCTCAGGAACAAGCAGGTGTTCCCTCTGCTTGCAGTACAGGACAGACATCACTGTCACCAGGGTGGGAGCTGAAATGATTTTAAGCACAGCGTTACATCTGTGTTTTAATGGCAAAAAGACCCGAGTGCTGACGTGGCCGTGTGCAGACGCGGGAGATGCCACTGTGCCATGATGGATGTCGTGTCAGAGCTTCAGCTGCTCCTTTGACCTGATCTTGAATGAGTGCAGGATTGTTTTCTTCTTTCCTTTGTAGTATTTAAAGCATTTCTGTTCAGTAGGTGACTGCATTCAGTAACAGAAATTGAATTATTAGTGGAGTAAAGCGCTTTCGATTTTGTTGTAATGTGGAGCACTGCATCAGGACACAGGCTTGGAGAACTTCAGCTGATGTACTCATTATAGCTCCTGACTTTTTGTAACATTTCTTGGGATTCAGGAAGTGGGTTTACATTGTACAGCAATGCTAACCTCAAAAAGCTTCTGAAAATTCTTAGCAAGCACACTAAAAACCTGAATTTTTATTCTAAAATTTCACTGCAGAATATTCTTTTGCCAGTTTGTTAAGCTTAGGGTATACTCAGAAATACCAGACATGGGTGAATCTTCAAATAATTCATTGGTGTGGATTTATCCAGCTTGAATTTCTAGACCAGGTTTTCCCCCATCTCAGTGGTTATAAAGAAAATGGTGTATTTACAGCCAAAGCAATAATTTATTTGTCCCTACGTACACAGATATATGGGACAGGGTTAGATTGAGTTCCCCTCCCTCCACCAAACCATCTGAGCACTTTTCCATGTTAATTAGCTTGGCAGATGTAACGTCCTTCACAGAATTCATGATGTCTCTGACTCCCTTCTATTTGATGGCTGTCCCTGCCTGATGGAGTAAGGGAAATGATGGCTGTAATTGTGGATTTTTGCCTAAGCATCCTGGGAGGCGGCCGTGCAGCCCTGCCGGTGCTCCCGATGGCGGGTGCCTGTCAGCGTGCGAGCCTCCCGTGGAAGCAGCCTCCAGCTTTCCCAAGGGAAACCTCTGAGCAGCCCCTCTGCAGAGGCATTCCCTCTTCACTAAGGCTCTTGTGGAGTGAAAGGACAGGCACGCCCGGCTCGTGCAGGAGGTGGGAAAGCACAGACATGAAATTGCACTGGAGGCTTTTCTGCCCACACCGAGGCGACTCCAGCTGCAAACTCCTCCTCGCTGTGCAGAGCCCGCGGTGATAAATTGATGCTGCGGCAGATTTTTTTTTTTCTTTTTCCTTTTTTTTTTTTTGCAGTCTTAGCATAAAATGGTCAAATGATGTTCCACCGCAGAATTCAATTTCACAGTTCAGTTGGGTCCTTGATTACACTGCCAAATTCAGATTAATGTGCATTTAACTAACATGGATCAGGGACTCCTGGCCGGCAGCCAGCAGTAATAGTAGCAACCGTGAGCTGTGTAGAGTTTGCTGCTCTGTCCATCCCCGTGCACTGCCACTGAAATTGATTGATTAAATGAACTCATTGCCATAATTATTTGTAATTGTGCTACATGATGAGCCTGTGTCAAACCGCCCCCCTGCCCTAAGATGCTCCACACATCATCAGGAGTCACATATTGTAAATGTGAAGATGTTCTTTTCCAGAGGAAAAAAAGAATATTTTTGGGTGGGTTTTTTTGTTCTACGTCTTTTGAGGGGTTTTAGTTTGGATAGAAGCAAGCAAACTATTATGTTTGTAAATACAAAGTATTTGTTAGCCTTCAACGTAAGAAGCTTAGGGAAGCTTGGAATATAAAAAAAAATAGAAAACCTACAAATGACCAAGGCTTCCCATTGGGATTATTTCCTTTGCGATTTTCTCTGATTTCAGATGAAAATTAGCAGTTTTGTGACACTGCAGTTAAGTAGCGTGTCGCTGTGGAAAATGATTTAAGAAATGGTGAATTGAATTAGGCTCCTTGTCAAACTCACGTAAGCAGTCACTCAGACAACAGCTGGTAGCACAGCAAGACAGGAGATGACAGTGATTTTAGGGTACCACCACCTCCACAAGAGGAGGTTGAGTTATCCCTGAATTGCTGGAGCAAAACATAAGAAAAGGCTAAGAGCTGAGAATTGAAATCCAGGTACTGGTAAGACAAAAATTGTAATTTGCCAGAGGGCAAATTTTGGCTGGATGTGACAGGGATGGATTCTTGGAGGAAATGGCCCAGAGAGCCTGCAGGGCACTGCAGATGCAGAGCAAATATGCTTTATTGAGCATTCCTCCCTTCCAACTCTGGCTATTCTGTGATTCAGCAAAGGCTCTTGAATGTTCAAACAGGTACCTGCACAGAAGAGTGGACCTGAGATGCACAGAAGATGTCCTGAACCTGCCCACCCTCACGTGCTGAGGGCACTGCAGCCCTCAGTGGCCTGAAAATCCCTGTGCAGACCGGGGCAGCAGTGCCATGCTGAGCAGAACGGGTACAGTGTGGGAGCACATTGTGCCAGCTCTGCTGGTGCCTCCAGGGGTGCTGGAAACAAATGGAGTGGAGGAGCAGGGCGAGAGGTGTTCCTGAGGCTCACTCCGGGCGTTTGTGTTGCAGGTGGATTATGACCGAGCACAGCTGGTCGTCAGCCCACCGCTCTCCGGCTCCGACACCTACCCCCGGGGCCCAGTGAAGCTACCTCAGAGTCAGAGCAAAGTCAGCTACTCCAGCAGCAGCTACCAGTACCCTCTGGTCTACCACAAAGCACCCCACTATCACCAGCCGCCTCTCCAGCCCGGCTCTCCCTATATTTCCACCGCCTCCTACCCCAGCTCCCCGAGTATCACGTCAAGTGCTTATCCCCCGCCCAGCTGGGGCTCCTCCTCGGACCAGCAGCCCTCCAGGGTGTCCCACGAACAGTTCCGAGCTGCCCTGCAGCTCGTGGTCAGCCCCGGAGACCCCCGCGAGTACTTGGACAACTTCATCAAGATCGGGGAGGGCTCCACGGGCATCGTGTGCATCGCCACCGAGAAGCACACGGGGAAGCAGGTGGCTGTGAAGAAGATGGACCTCAGGAAACAGCAGAGAAGGGAGCTGCTCTTCAATGAGGTACGGGGGTTTGGATAGGGCCCCGGGTGTTTTAGGCAGCGGGTTCAGCAGGAGACGTGGGCCAAGTGCCACCATCAAGAGCCAGATTAGTATCTGCTTAAAAAAGGGTCCACACATCTATGCTTGTATAAATATTGTATAGCCATACCAGTTTGAAGTGAGTTACTTCTCCTGGCTTGAAACCTATAATGCTGTCACAGGGAACCCCTGAGAAATGTATCAGGTCGTCCACGCAGTGTATCAGCCCAGCTGCCTTTTTCTGTCTGTCTCCTGACACACTTTACTCTTCCAAGAGGGAGATCCAAACAAACCAGACTATTCCACAGTGTGTGCACTGTATTTTGCACATGCTTTTTGCACATTCACATGCTTTTTGTTTCCTCCTTCCTTTCTCTCCTAACCATCAACAGCCCCTTTGCTTTCTTGATGGTACTAGGCTGAGAGCTGGCAGTCCCTTTTTTATGGAACTATGTGTGTTAATTCCCACATCTCCCTTCCTGAGTGGTTGCAGCCAGTTCAGAGCCCACAACTGCTTATGGGAGACTGTTTTCCCCACATATGTTATTTTACATTTCAGAACACTGGTTTCCATTTGCCATTTTTTCACCCAGTTTGTTTGGGGCTTCAGAGTACCTTCTGCAACTTGAAGAGTTTTTCATTTTATAACTTTTTAATCTCTCAAAGCATCTGGTGACTGTGTTCACTGCTCCCTTTTTGAGATCACTTGTAAATATCCTGATCAATACCAAAAACACTACAGGATCCCAAGGAAATCTCCTGTGAGAATGAACCTTTTAATTCTATCTTTTATTTCCTATGCACTATAAGCATGTACTTCCCTCAGCACATGACAGATTGGTTTCTTTAAAACCTTTACAAAGTCACATTTTTTATTACAATATTAAACAACAAACCTCACCTGGTTCTTCTTTACACAGTGCATGACTGTGCTGGTTATTTGGGCTTGCCTTTTCCTCTGCTGGAGGCTGTGGTGCCTCTAACTGAGCATGTCTTGAGCAATAACATCTTGAAGCATGTCCTACAAGCTGTGCAGGACCAAGCTGCTTCCCTGACACGCTCCAGTCACTCATGTCATCTGAAAATCTCTTGTCAGCTGTGATGAAATCCCTCTCTCTGTGATGAAGCCTTGCCTAGCTGTTCTCTCTCCTGGTTTCCATTCTGACATCCCCCAGTACCCTGTGGTCATGGACATTGTCTTGGCTGGGCTGCCCTTACTGTGGTGCCAGTTCTGTGCAATTCCTTTTAGGTGTGGGATTTGAGTCATCCCCTGTATTACCAGCAGTGAGAGACTGGAGAGACTGATGTCTCCAGGCATTCTGGGGTTCATTGTGTGGGGGCAGCTCCACACATCCCTGGAGCCAGCATGCCAGGCTGGCATGGCACCAGGCCCTGGCACACTGGGGACAATGTTCCACAGCTGCCCCTGGAGCCCCAGAGTGGCCAAATGACTGCAAGCCCCACCCCAGGGAAGGGCTCAGGAAGGCCAGGGATATTGAAGACAATCATGAGGCAAGCTCCTCTTGACCCTACTTTTTCTTGGATTTTCTGAGCTGTGCTAGAACCCAGGGGTTGGTGGCTGTATGTGTCCCTTTCTATATATTTTCTTTCTCTCTTTCTCATACTTCTAATTTCCTCTTCTCAGAATTTTTGAGTAACTTAAAATTGAATTAAAAACTTAGAGTTTGCCCAGTTGAATGGGCTTCAAGAAGTGTTTTACATGGATTCAGTGTTGCACAAAACCTTTTACCAAAGCTCTCTGGTTTTTTTTTAAGTTGCCAGTAAAGTTTTTTGTTTGACCTCTTGAGAATTTGTTTTTGGTATTTCTCCTGTGTGTCTAACTCAGAGTACACAAAAACCAAAAAGCCTTTTAAAAGTTTCTTTTGCGTGAGTTTTCTGGGGCCTTACTCCAGCATTCTGTTGAAAATCTGTGCAAAGTACATTTACCACATGATTAAAATGACTTTGATGTGTTGACGATTGAGCAGGTAAAAAAAAAATCTCTTGTACTGAAAGCAATTGGCAATAAAAAACAATTAAATAAACAGGTCTGTTCCTGCAGGCTGAAATAAAATAATTACTGTTTATACTCTATCATCTAGAGATTCTTTCTTCCTCCTGATGCATTTATGATGACTAATATTTTTATGTAAATATATTGATTTTGTTTATGCACTAGCATAACGACTAGGGAGGGTATGATTCATTGCAGAACCTTTCCTCAGCACCAGTGAAAAAGAAGGTCAAAACAAGTGTCAGCTAAAGCTTGTAGCATTGCCAGCGGTCCCTTTGTGCCTCTGCAGGTTGTGATCATGAGGGATTACCACCACGAGAACGTGGTGGACATGTACAACAGTTACCTGGTCGGGGACGAGCTCTGGGTGGTGATGGAGTTCCTGGAGGGCGGCGCTCTGACGGACATCGTCACTCACACCAGGTGTGTACAGAGCACAGAGGAAAACAGAGAACTGTGTAACACATTCATGCATTTTATATGGACACATAGTTAAATACATACATAGCATGCTGGCTTTAATGCTGTCAGTAAGCCAGAATTGCAGATAAACTCCTGTGAAGACCAGGATTTGCTACATCAAAGGGAAAGAAATACCTGAGAGGGCCTGCTGATGGATGGGCTTTTGCTAACACTGTAGTGAGGTAGTTTAGCATCAACACAACTTTTATCCATTACTTCCTAGAATGGCAGAAAAACCCCTATTTTCCCTGTTTGGTGATCTGTATTGTTGAGTTTGCTGTCATAACTGTGTCTGTTCTGTGGATAATTTCTCTTCACAAAGGTTATATCCAAACCAAGCCTAAAACATAAGGAGGAAAGTATTTTTATATCAGAATATTTGTACTTATGGTGGAGCACATTCCCATATTTCAGTTAATATCACACCTTTAAAGTAGGAAATTAGCACAAGAGCTGCAGTGTATGGAACTGCTCTGCCTCTTCTGAGGAGAGACATTAAATTTTACAGCCCTCTTTACATCTGCCCTTTGCTCATCTGCTTCTGATAAGCCAGATAAAACGAGATAGGGAAGAGGGATTCTTTATTTAATTTATTCTTCTTGAACAAAATACAATTTCCACACTAAACCACTGGGAGAATATTTAGTGGAGCAGGAAGAAAAGCAAGGAATTATAAATTGGAAAATTTGTGTTCTCTTCTAGTTTAATGATGCTTTTAGATTCTACCAAGAGTTATAACATGGGTGTTTTATTTTTTAGTGTTACCTTACCTTATGTGCTGAAATAAATCACAATATTGCAGGTACTTGCCAAACCATTAAAAGCTCTTAGATGTTTCTGACAGAAGTTTAACAGCAAACAGATGTTCCCAGGACACCATTTCTTATGAGCTGTCATCTATTTTTTAACTCAAAATAGTAGTTTCCTAATCTTCTAGGTTGTTTTTTTTTACATTGCATGACCTTCCCTCAAAGATTTTGCTAAAATACTGCAAATTGCACACAAAGTTAAAGCAGAAATCTCCACGGGTGTTCTTCTGCTCATGCAGAAGAGATGCTGGGGACAGCAGTGATGGGACAGTGGCACAGGGCACACAGCCCTTCCCAGGCATGGCACTGCAGCTGAGAGAAATGCCCCAGAATGGGGGTGTTCAGCTGTGCACAGAAGTGAAGACTCTTTTTTATTTTTCTGCTGAAATACCCAGAATATTTTTATAGAAGGCATAAAAGTGCTCTCAAAGAGCTGCAGCTCAGGGCCTGATGTTTTGCCTGCACAATTAAGGGTGTTTTTTCTCATATTTATTCCAGGCCTGTTTCCATCCCAGTGGTGATGCCTGCTTGGCAGGCAGCGAGCTTACTGTAAATAAGGCATTTCCGTGATTTCCCCGAGGGAAAGAGGCTACAGCACGTGGCACACTTGGCTTTTGTAGTGCTGCAGGGGGACCAATGCAGCCCTCACTGCAGGGCTGATCCCCACACCTCATCTCCCCATTTGTGCCAGAAGTAGGAGCAGAGATTGGCCCCCGGAGCCACTGCCCAGCAGCTCTCCTGTGTGGTGGTGTGCCTGGGAGCCTGTGCCTCTCCACGCCCCTTTCCCCGTTTTCCCCAGCACTCAGGTGTTTTCCCCTTGCTGTTGCAGGATGAACGAGGAGCAGATCGCCACGGTGTGTCTGTCCGTGCTGAGAGCCCTGTCCTACCTGCACAACCAGGGCGTCATCCACCGCGACATCAAGAGCGACTCCATCCTGCTCACCAGCGACGGCAGGGTGAGCCCCCGGCCCTCCCGCTCCCGGGGCTGCCAGGACAATGTCCCTGCACGAAGTGGCACTGCCTGGGAAAAAAAAATAATCCAGCCGTGGGCAAGAATGGGGTGTGACCCACAGATAATTTGTTAAGAGGGTGTGAATAACTTGAGAGGGAGCTGAATCCAGAAAACACAGGCCTGGCCTCGCTGGTGATTGGCATCTGGCAGAGTGTGTGGGGAGGGATTGGAGCCTCAAAGGCAGTGGCAGAGGAAACTAGGCAGTAAGGGTGGTGATCAGGTGATGGGAGACCTCCTTTTGGGCTGTACCACTCCTACCCTGATGCCTTTCAAAAAACACTTCCTTTTTACCACATCTACTTATCATTTACTTACTAGTTTCTGTAACCGTGCCCTGCTTCCCCAAGCTAGTTGGGAGGCCCAGCATCAATCTATCCAAATAAGAAATAATCTGCATGACTGCTAAAACCCTTCCCACGTGATAAGAGTAGCTTTCACTCTTCCAAGATGCTTGATAAAACCTATCCCACACTTCCATTTACATTACTTGCTCTTCGTGTTGTTAATGAGCAGGGGGAGAAGGGGACAGAATGCTGCACATGACTTATTCAGTAAACAAGACATAGTTTGCACACAAAAAAATTAAGGGTTTCTCCACTGGCCTTACACACCTGTCTAAGGCAAGACCTGGAGGGTTGGACTGAGCCCAAGAGCTTTGGTTTGGAACCAGATCCAGACCTTCCCCTTCCAAAGGTAAAGCTCTCGGCTTCCCAAGCCTGGCCTGACTCCGTAGCCAAAGGCTCACTTGTCTCATTTGATGCCCACTTCACCAAGGGAGAGGGATTTTCTTCCTGCAGCAGTCACAGGCTGCTCCTGCTAATCCTGTCAAGGAAAGAAAATCCCACATGTGTAGGAGTTTTTTTCAGTTGTGATTTCAGTTGATGTTGCTGAAATAACATCTGATCTGCGCTCGGGATCTGCATACAGTGCCTCATTATACTCATTACTCCAGTCCTTATTATCTGCATTGCAGATTTCTTCATGGCTGTGTTGTGCAATTATCTTTTTTTAGAAAATCGTTGTCTTTTATGTACTCGAATGAGCAATAGATATGCAAAACCTCTTGTGCTCCTACAAAAGAAGATTGGGCTCTGCTTCCAAAATATGCATTATTTCTTTCATTCTTCATCCTGTAAACTGAAAAATACATTTAGCTTGGAGAACTTGGCTATTACTGGCTTTGTTTTAGAAATACCAACAATCATTTCATAATTCTGTTAAAAATAATACCCATCACTTTTTAAAAAAGTAATGTCTGTGGTGAATCCAAAAGAAAACAAGTGAGTGCTGACAATGCAGGGATTTATGCAGCTTCCCACTCCAGTTGTCCTGGGGCTGTTTGGGCTCACTTTGTATCCCCAGACACAGGGTACTTGATGGGATACACAGCCTGTGGACCTTGGGCATGGGTCACCACTGAACTCCACTGATGGAGGTTAGGAAAATGTCCAGGAAAATCCCTTTGAGAGCTTCCAGGCCTCCAAATAAGTACTCGGAGGGTTAAAAAAAGAGATTTTAACCTTAAGGAACAAGCTGTTTCTGGAAGGGGGTGATGCCACCAAGCCTCAGACCAGCTTGTTGTGGTTGGAGGTTGGAGGAGTTTTCACCTTGGCATTGTACAGAGACAGGGAGGGGGAGGTGATAATTTTCCATAATTTTTGTTGTTAAAAAAAACTGTCATAAAAGTGTGAGCCAGGCACATGATGCAGCAAGAGCTGCTCTCCGGAGTGCTTGTGTATCCCATTATTTCTATTTCAGGTCACTGCCACAGCTACTCAAGGACAGTACTAATTCCTGAGCTCCCAAGCAAAGGGAACAGGTTAACCAAGGAGTCTTGCTCCCTTCCCTGCCTTCCCCAGCTCAGCTCTGCTGCTGCATAAAGATGGCAGCTTCTTCAGGGATAGTCCACCCTGTGAGGTCCTGGGCTTGAGAAACCTTTGGAAGGGGTTTTATTTTCTGTGGATGTTAAAAAGGAATGGGGTGAACATCTCTTGTTTCCCACATTTTCTGGCAAACTCAGAGATTGTACAAACTGGTACAAACCACAGGAGGGGTGTGCGTCACTTGGAGTATGTGTATTACTGGATATTACATGCATAGCCACAAACATGGGGGTTCTGTTTGGAATATTTTGTTTTCCTTCTATTGTTAAGTGTTATAAGCCATCTATCACCTCCATATCCTTTGCTGGTGGAGAGGCAATGGGCTGTGACAGATGATATCAGGAATGAGCACCACTGCCACTCTCCTACATCTCCCCTTCATTTTAATGAGCTGCCTGTTCCCCAGGCTCTTCTCCCATCTCCAGACTCTCTTCCAGAGCTGGGTTCTGTCCTGTCCCAGGAAAATGCTGCAGCTCCATCCCTGTCCCTGCAGCTGCAGCTGGATCCTGGAGGGGTTTGTCCTGTTACTCAAGAGAGGCTTTCATTTCTTCTTTTCACAGATAAAACTGTCTGACTTCGGGTTCTGTGCCCAGGTGTCAAAGGAGGTCCCCAGGAGGAAGTCCCTGGTTGGGACACCCTATTGGATGGCGCCCGAGGTGATATCCCGCCTGCCCTACGGCACCGAGGTGAGCACAGCAGGCACTGCTGGAGGGGATATCCCAAATCCCTGTGGCACTGAGGGGAGGGAGCACAGCAGGCACTCCAGAGGGGATATCCCAGCTCCCTAGGGCACGGAGGTGAGCACAGCAGGCACTGCTGATGGGGATATCCCAGCTCCCTGTGGCACTGAGGTGAGCACAGCAGGCACTGCTGGAGGGGATATCCCAGCTCCCTGTGGCACTGAGGGGAGGGAGCACAGCAGGCACTGCTGGAGGGGATATCCCAGCTCCCTGTGGCACTGAGGGGAGGGAGCACAGCAGGCACTGCTGGAGGGGATATCCCAACCCCTGGAGCTCTGTCAGAGCTTGCAGTTCAGAAGCATTTGCACAGCTATGCTAAACAGCAGCAATTACGTTTGCCCCAGAGTGCTGCATCGTGCCTGGTTTGAAAGTATTTCCCCAAGATGAAGTTATTAAATAACAACTCCATTTGGCACTCTCAGCAGTGTAATGCTTTTCCATATTTTGGCTTGGGGTGCTGTAGTAAAGGAAACTGGCCTCATCTGCACATTGAGAGAGGCCCTTTGCTGCTCTTTAATATCAAGCCTGCAGTCTGGAGCTGGAGTCACAGGTGTGCACACCTGCATGTGCCAGACCAGCAACCACCTCACAGCCCCTCCTGCACAGCCCAGTCCCATCAGTATTAGCACAGGGCCACTGCTTTCATCCAGCTAAAGCCTGCCATTCCTGTCCTCTGGAGGAGTGCCAGCTGAAACACGGGTCCTGTAGGGTCCCAAACTCAGGCCCAGCTGGGTGGGTTGCATTGCCACCATCTGTGGTAGGATCAGCCTCCACATGGGCTCATTCCTTGCAGTCGTTGCTGTCCTCAGTTGAGAGAAGGGAGAGGAGAATCACCTCTGTGGGAGCTATTTCAAGCACTGCCAGATGTTCTGAGCAAGGGAATGCATGCACAAGTTTTTACTGGAGCCCTTTGGAGGAGCCCAGCAAGGTGGGGGGAGCTGGAGCTCTGCAGTGCCATGCCCCATCCATTAGGCAGCTGTGAGTCACGGCACTGCTGCCCTGGCAGCCTGGGAAGAGCAATCCCTGTGCCGTGCTCAGCCTGACAGTGACTCACTCCTCCCCAGGGGGACAGGGCTGCCTCTGCTCCTCCACGTGGGGACAGAGCTGCTGCCTGAGAGTGCTGAGAGGAGCAGCTGCAGAGCTCAGCCCTGCCAGAAAGAGCCAGGGACACGGGTATGTTTGCACACAGGTGCACGTGTACATGCCTGGATAGAGTATGGGAATCTAGAAATACAGATACAACACAGGGAAGGGGAGGTGAGCTGGGCAGGAGCTGCTACATCCTCACACTGCTCTGGCACGGCACAGTAAGAGCACCCTGCAGGCACTGCTCTGCACCCAGGATCTGTGCTGTTGTAGAAGACATTCCAGAGATAATAGCATCAACTATTATTAGCTCATTAATAGCTTAGGGGGATTATAAAGTGCCTGAACTTAGGGCTATATTAAGTTTCCCCACCAGAAAGGAAAGGGGAAAAACAAGGATTTAAGTTAAAAGATAGTGTTGGCAAAAGAGCAAAAGGAGAACGAATTGGCCCCTGGCTGTGTTTGGGCTGGCAAGTGACAGGAATTACAGCCATCAGAGGACTGGAATTCTGGAGCATTTCTGCAGCAGGCTGGGACTAAGAAAAAAAATTTTTTTTTTTT
>WEIU01004141.1:344701-360683 GCA_013389925.1 Aegithalos caudatus
TTTTTTTGAGCTGAATCCTTTTCCAAAGGTCTTACATAATGTGCTACCTGTGCTGCCTGTAAACGAGCCTGGGTGTAGGGAGTGCTTGCATTTGCCTTGGGGTCTTGTACGGAGTTCCTTTAGTCTTTGAGCTTCAGGGGAGTGGAGTACATGATTTCATAGCAGCTGAAGTGTACCCTGCTCAGTGCAGCTGGAATGCAGGGCAGCAGGACACAGCCTCTCCAAGGCACGGAGCTTCCAGTGGGCAGCACCTAAACCAACTACAGACCCAGGTTTGTAAGCCCCTGCTAATCTGTTTTGTCAGGGCACTCACTGCTCAGAAGAAAAATCACGGTTGGCTGGTTAAAAATGAAAGATGGATGGTGCTGGCTCTCCCGACCGCTGGCTGAGGCTGGCAGCAGGCAGAGCCAGTCGCGGGGTTTGCAGGATCCCCAGTGCCGAGCCTGTGGCCCCCTGCAGTGCCAGCAGTGCTCCTGAGCCCCGTGTGTGTTGCAGGTGGACATCTGGTCCCTGGGCATCATGGTGATCGAGATGATCGACGGGGAGCCCCCGTACTTCAACGAGCCGCCGCTGCAGGCCATGCGCCGCATCCGGGACAACCTCCCGCCCCGCGTCAAGGACATGCACAAGGTCAGCCTTCCCCGGGGAGCAGGGCACAGTCCCACCCTCAGGGACACTGTAGGCACACCCCTGCAGGCCCAAATGGTAACTCACATCTCTGAGGGGCCACCTTGAGCAGTGGGTCCTACCCAGGACTCCTGTGGGCTGGAAGTGAGGCCAAAGCCATCAGTCACAGCTTCGTTTGTGCCTAAGTCTGGCACTGCTTTTGCAGCCAGTGATAGCAAAGGGAGCTGGGCACAGCTCAGGCTCCCTGTGCTTCCCACCCTGCCCAAGGACCAGAGCAGCTCAGCTCACTGGCCCTGGGGTTGGGGGGGTTGGTACATCCATGTGAGGTGCCAAAGCCTTTGGGCACTTCCCAGTTTGGGTGCGTTTCCATCAGACCTGAGCCCTCAGCCTACCTTAATGCTGTTCTGCACCCCAGTGATACCCAAATACTTCAAACATCAACAGCACAACAAAGACCCACGGCCCTTCAGCTCAGCACAGCTGTTGGAGTAGGGAAGATCAGAATATCCCTTTTCTTCCCAAGGAAACAGCATGCACAGAGCCAGCATAGCTGGAAGTGGATGTTTTTTTCCCCCCCTAATGCCAGTGTGGTGTTTCAGGTCTCCTCGGTCCTCCGGGGCTTCCTGGACTCGATGCTGGTGCGGGAGCCCTCTCAGAGAGCCACGGCACAGGAACTGCTGAGACACCCCTTTCTCAAACTGGCTGGGCCCCCCTCCTGCATCGTGCCCCTCATGAGGCAGCACAGGCATCGCTGAAGCTTTTTGGGAAGAGCTCAGTGCAGAGCCTGGCTCACGGCGTGTGGGAATGCCAGCAGTTGCGTGGGCTCCGCAGGCAGGGAGGAGGAGAACCTTGTGAAGGAAAGCAGCCCTGTGGAAATCCCACGGTGTACAGAGAACCCCGGAGGCCAGGCAGTGCTCTGTGCTCCCGCTGTGCCAGGGACAGGGAGCAATCTGGGCCACGCACCGGCGCTCCCAGCACTGCTGTCTGCTGGGCCACCCCGGCAGAAAGCACCAAATGCCAACCTTGGAAAGGTAATTTAGCAGAGGAGAGCACAGCCAGAGCGGAACACCTGAACTTCACTGCAGGCTACAGCACTTCTGTTTCACAAGAACACTTTTCTGACAAAACAAAGCACTTTTTATCTCGGTCAGAGCAGCGCAATGTATTTTGCAACAAGTTTGTAATTTTCTGTACAGTACATTTTGATAACTTGCAGTACTTTGTCATGTAACTGTTGTGTTAGTTGAAGTAAGTGTAACTTAGCAAGAATTTGAGAAGATGAAGTTTCCTACTTTTTTTAACCCTTTTGAAAACAGGAGAAAAAAAAAACAAAAACAAAAAAAAACCAAACCACAACCACCTTTAGGAAGTTGTAAGGTTTTGCAGATTTCCCTTGGGGTGAAGAGGGGGCTCATCCCACCCTCACGGCAGCTGGAAGAGCCAAGGATGGCGGATGCTGTCAGGAGCGCCTGGCTTGGGGCACTCGGTGACAGCCCCAGGCTCTGCTGAGGGCCATGGCTGGGGTCTCCTTCCCCCTCCCAGCCTTGGCCCAAGGGCTCTCCTGGGCTGGGGCCATCCCTCTCCTTTAGTGCCACCACAAGGCCGGTTCTGCCGCCACAGAAGACTCCAGTATTTCTGTCACGCTCTGGCAGTGGGGAGGGAGGGCAGGAGCTCCTGCTCCCAGCCCAGAGGGGTCCCTGGAGCTCAGGCAGAGCCAGGGGGTGGGATGGGATGGCTTGGGCGGTGCTGCCAGGCCTTTGCCAGGGAGGAGGAGTCGTGCTGCTGTCTAGACCTTTCTGAATGTTGATGCAACAGTTGACTACTGCGGTACAATTTTGTGTTATTTGTTGGATGACTTTGCATGTTAACTGTAGGCCTAAATAGATTTGCCTTTAAAATTTTTAGAAGTGCTTCATAATTATTTCAACGAGAAACTGATTTTATTTATTAACGATTAGTTGTTTTTAATTACGTATAATACAAAAGCCATGTTTTTCAAGTTTGTTTTTTTTTTTTTCTTACTGACCTCATTTTATGGTATCTTTAAGAACCACAAAGCCAACTTTGTGAAAACACAGTTTCTTTCTTATTATGGAATTTCATAGTTAATAAATAATTGTTATTTATTGTAGTAAATTATAACCAAACATCTAAACCTGGCAGGAGCTGTTGCTTAAAGATCTTCCTTTGGGAGAAAAGAGTTGCCAATAGTAAAGAAGCTCCTTTAGTTCTGCCCTTAAAGAATATTTGGAGGGAGAGAAGCAATTAAAAAAGAGAAAAGGAGATAAGGATGATGTGGAACATGGAATAGCTGTTGTTACGTCAGTGTCTTATCCCCACTGCTCTCTCTCCCTGCCCCTGTTTGCACATTGGAAGAAGACACTGAAGAAAAGGCGTTTGGCTCCCGCTGCCCCGGCTCCCGGAGCCCAGCCAGCCTCCCAGGGCTCTCTTTTGTAGGCTTGACAACTCAGGAAACCAGGCTGCACCAGTCCAGGCAACAGCACAACTTAATACTAGCCACAAAGTTATCTTTTTTAACCATCTTTGAATTTAAAAAAGGGGGTTGCTGGGAGTTTTTTCTTCAATATTCAGCACATTTTAGGCTGTAAAAATGAAGAATTTTCTGCGAATTTCTTACCATTAGATACTTTAAACAGTGTTCATCAAGTTTACTGAGAGTTTTGTCAATTTCAAAGGGGTTTTTTTGTGAACACCAGCTACTGGTGAGACAAATGCACATGCAAGTTAAATAAATTCATTAATAAACACTTTAAGTTTCAGTGTGGTGTTTTTTTTCCCCATGCTTTTTCTCTTACCTTTATAGATTTGACTCAGTCCCACAGTACTGGACCAAGCAGATAACAAAGAAAAAAGTGCTCATACATATTTATAAATACAAGATACATATGTGTATAATACACATATATATAAATAGTGATTTATAGAGCTGCCACAAGTGATTTCTGTCAGTGCATTTCCACCTTCCTTTCTCTGCCCCCCTGAATAATCCCTTTCTTTGCCTTACACATCCCTGATTTTTAGCTCACAGCCGTTGATCTCTCACACCTACTGACAGCAATTCCTCCCAGTTTTCCCAGCAGCACCAGCCAACTGATGAATGTACAGTGTAATTTGCTATCTTCAAGAAGTCTTACAAATGAGGATTTCTATTACTTTTGGTTTCTGACATCAGTAAATACTTTGAAATACATTGAGAAAATGTAATGCCATCACCTAAAAACAAACAAGGCATGTGAAGAGCATCCATTCCTTCAGAAGCTGAGACCATGCTCCAGGTATGGTGGAATAATTCCAGTGAAATTATTCCCACCTGTCACTAAGGAATGAGGGCTTTTTCTGAGCTCACGGTTCTAAAACTACTCCCAAATACTCTAAATTGTAGTAACAGAGGCCAGGACATTTACTGGCTATGTCAGCCCCCTCCTCAGCAATACATCAATAATTTATAATTAAAGTTCTAATCACAAGTACTCTGTAAGTCATTAGCAGCTGCTTTAGTAAGTGCTTAATTATTACAGGTCCTCACAGAGCTCAGTAGGGTGATAAGGTGTATTTATCCACCTTCTACTGCTGTGTTCATAAACATCCATAAAGCAAAGCTTTCAATTTGCAGCTCACCCATAAAAAGCCATCAATAAATGAAAGCTAAATACAAAATTAAATCACAACAAAGTGCTGCCATCCTCAAGATGCTGCTGCGGTTTGACAGGCAGGAGGGAAGCTGGACATAATCTCTTGCATAAATAATTTTTCATAATTAGGCTTGAGAAGCTTAAAAGCAGTAGAGAATTCAGATCCATTTTAGTAAATGTGAGCAAAAGGATGGAGAAAATGAAAAGATTTTAAAGATTTGCACCCAAAACCTTAAATAACTTCTTTTGCAACCAAGATATATCAGTCTGGGGGACAAACTATCGCTGAGGTGAAATTATAGTTTGTTTTTCCTTTTCTTCCTTCCCCAAAAAGCAAAAATGTTATAGTCCAACAAAAAAATTTTGTCTATCAATTCAGAAAATCGAGAAATAATTATTGCATTCCTGGAGCTCTGTTCCTAGTAGCTTACAGACACCCTCACCCCCTGAAGGTGATGCCGTTTCCTAAGGGAAGCCCTCACCTGACATGGAAAGCAGCAGGAGTCCTTCAAGCAGGAACAGGAGCTGCATCAGCTTTTGGGGGCTTTGTCCCCATCCAGTGGCCATTGCCACCACCTCAGTGCTCTGGGGTCAGGCTGGGACAGGCCCTGTGAGTGCCCTGACAGGGTCAGTGCAGGATGAATTAAAAACAGCTCACAGAGGCCACCAAAAATCAGCCTTTTTTCCATCTTAAATCCAGACAGATGTTTGGGAGCACCTCTCTGTCACAGCAGGCAGGTGTTGCTCACGTAGTGCAACAGGAGGAGCCCCACCAAGGGGCTGGAACCCAGCAGCAGCTTTACCTGGAAAAGGCACAGCCACCTCCCAGGGCAGCATGGAGAGGTGTCCCCAGCCACTGACACTCAGCACCTCGGCCAAACCCCAGGTTCTGCTGCCTTCAGCAGCTCCATGTGAAGCCCCTGAACTTCCCCCTGTTCCAAGGGAGGACAGCAGCCAGGTGGGAACGTCCTCTGACTGACCAGGATGGCTCCAGGGGGGTACAACTTATCCCATCTTTCCCACAGGCCCCTTGCCAGGATGGCCTGTTCAGGAGACAAATGGCAGTGGAGGAGCTCCTCTGGCAGCTGCAGCTCAGATGTTGGCTTCCTTTTTGTGTTTGATTATTCTTTGGGATGTCACAGTGGCAGATGTGCCAGGCTGATGGGAGCTGGCTGGGACAGCCTTCCTGGCCCCAGGGCAGACAAGGGTGAGGCAGGACAAAGCTGCTCTCTATTAAGGGTGAACCTTTAATCCTTTTATTCACCCTCCTGCTACCTCGGGCTTTTTCTAATTGCCTCTAAAAGAACCTTTTGTTTTCTTTTCTCGTTATCAGCTTATTGTAGGCAGTGGCAC
Source organism: Aegithalos caudatus (assembly GCA_013389925.1). Classification (NCBI taxonomy): domain Eukaryota; kingdom Metazoa; phylum Chordata; class Aves; order Passeriformes; family Aegithalidae; genus Aegithalos; species Aegithalos caudatus. The sequence continues at coordinate 350,335 of WEIU01004141.1, forward strand.
TTGGTCAGTCTAAAGCTCACCCAGGACCCTTTCACTGGAGTTCTAAATGAAAAGGGTAAAGCCACAATCATCCTTGGTGCCATAATTTTGTTTTTTCCATCCAAATGAGAAAACAGAAAGCTGAGCTAGCCTAGCAATGAGACCAGGAATAAGGCAGGACTAAAGGAAGCCTTATGCTACATCCACCTTCATAAAAAAAAAACATAAATTTTGGAGGAGACTACAGCATTAAAAACAGTTCAGTTTCTTCTCTTGCCTTTTTCCAGCACTGAAATTACTATTTTTCTTTGATTGACTTTTAAGCTGAAAGAAAACAATCAAGCTTCTGAAATAAATCAGTTTGAGAACAAGGAAGTGTTTTCTATACCCTAAACTGACACAAGGCCTGGACTAACTCCTGTTGAGGTAACACTGGAGCCAAGGGGAGTCAAAGGATTCAGTGGGAACTGGATGGTACCAGAATAAAACCCATCTGCCCACACAACACACAGGAAAAGCAACCAAGAACATTAGGGACAACCAACAAATCTCAGAATACTGAACCACCATCATGTCTTAACCAAGCCATTTACAGCAAAACCACTGCTGGAATAAATCCTACATGTGACATCTACTCAGACGATGTATTTTTGTTCTGATTTCATTGGTACCATGGAGAGAGTACAAAGCATTACATCATTTCAAATTAAGAAGGCAAATCAAGCATTCTATATGCATGTTTTAATTAATTTTAAAAATCATCTACATTTAAGGATCGATTTCAAGAGTTCCCTTACATTTTTTTCTGTTACATTAGATGATACCTGAATAATCTGCATAGTAACTTTAACATTACTGTTTTCTTTTTCTCTTTTTTTTTTTTTTTTGTTTTGTTGTGAAAATTATCAGTTGCAGGTAGCAATGTAACATCTCAACCACAATCACAATACGTGCAGGATGCCCAGCCAGAAGCATTTCTCAGTTGACTTGCAGTAGCACGGCACTTTATAATTTGTGTATCAATACTTTTTTTTTCTTTTTTTTTCTTTTTTTTTTTTTTCTAAGTTTAGTTCAGATGTGGCTCAAGAAGCAAAAACAAACTTTATTCACTCAGTCTCAAGTGTGGTGTCAGCTCCACAGCTGTGATCTGCTCCACTGGAGTTACTGACCTTGATTTGTTTTTCCTTTTTTTTCCCCAAAGCACACCTGCATTTGCCTCCATGCTTTTCTTAACATGAGTGCAAATTTAGGGATGTGGTTTGAGTCCCTTCATTAGAGGGACTGAATGAACCCTGTGCAATGGCTTTCTCTCCCAACCTGCTTCCTGCATGGACAGGAACGTGGAGGGCCGAATGCTCCAAAGGTGATGCAGGGGGAGGTAAGAATCTCTTAAGATGGGAAAAAGGGAAAAAATAAATAAAATCAGAAAGTTAATTGTGCTCCCAGTGTGAAACTCTGACATGTGAAGCGTTTCTGTATCCAGATGATCAGCCCAGCTGCTTAAAGAAGGTATTCAAACCACCTACAGACACCTCAGACACCGGGTCTCCTTAGGGAGTGTGTGTTAAAGCCAAGCCTTAGCCTGAGTGTCGCCATTAAATACTCAGGATTAGGTGCTGTGAATACCATCCCTTGCCCCACCAGAACCTTTCCTCGCCCACAGAAGAAAAGTGCTTTTTTTTCTACCTGATAAATGCTCGGGTTGCTCGGTCCTGCTCCCTATCCCATGTGTTTGTACTGAGATCTGTCCCGAGGGATCTGCACCTGGCTGGCTGTCAGCTTGTGGTGGATGTGGTAAATGCCGAGGGTGATCACGATAACCAGCCCCAGGATCAGCCCCAGGATCAGGGGCAGGGTTTCTTCCAGCTGCTCCCTCTGGTCCACCGGGCACTTGTGTTCTGCAGGGGAAGAAAGAGGGGAGAGAGGGATGTGGCTGAGCCGCTGCTGCCGCGGTGACTCCCGGGTCACGGCTCCGCCCGGGATGGGGCGGCCGCAGCCGCCAGCAGAGCCCCGGGGAGAAAATCAATTGCTTTGGAGCAAAGTGGAATCGGTCACAACGCAGGGATGCAGGGAGAGGCCGCATCCATCAAACCAGCCCACGCACTGGAAAAACACTTTCATGCCCATGAGCTCAGCCCTCTCTGCCACACATGGATGGCCTCGTTGGGGACGGGGCAGCCGAAGCCCGAGTTTCCTGAGCGACTGAAGAGCTGCTTTGTTCATTCGGTTAGAGAGTCTGGAAACGCTGCAGCATCAGTCTTTAATTCTGCACCAGACCCACCCTGCACGTCACCCAGAGATTCCTCCTCCATCTGCAGTCCAACAGCATCGCTGCCCCTCTCCATGAGCTCCCCACAGAGCACACACGAGTGTCTGTGTCAGAGCACCCCACATTGTCCATCAAATATGGCAAAGGAGGAGCAGGAGCAACATGAGCCCTGCCAGTTTTTGTTTCTGGCTGACGAGTCTTTGCTATAGCCTAATAAACCTCTAGAAAATAGTGATACAATGGGAAAATACTTCTCTATTGAGCTTGGAAAGGCCACTGAGGTCAGGAAATGTGATATACTGGTAATCCTGGCTCAGCTCCCTTACACTTCCAGAGTCTACTGCAGGCCTGAGTGACAGGATCATGATGCACTTTTTTCTCTGCAGGATTGTTGCATCTCCATGCTGATGGATAGGCAGAGCCCATGCTGCTGAGATGGGACTGCCAGGCTAAGAAGAAGAAAAATGCCAGTTCTGGGGGGGCAGAAAAGGGTACATGATACAGGAAGGACAATTCTCTGGCTCATTGTATTAGAAATGTGCTGAAAACAATGACAATTTTAAGAAAAAAAAATTGAAAAAAGAAAATAGAAAGGCTGTGTGTTAGGTGAGTGAATACAAAGGGCAGCACAAATCTCCCCCATTGCTAAAGACTGTCCAGATGGGCTCCCCAGGCAGCTGATGGCAGAGATCTGCAATAACCACGAAGAGCAAATGCTCCACAAATCTAACAGCATGTGGCAAAGAGCAGGAAAAACCCAGACAACCCCGGGCCCAGGCAGGAGGTGACAGCAGAGACCCATCTCCAGTGGTGCCAGCACCACCAGGAGCTTCACCACATCCTGTAGTGCAGCCTCTGCCCACTGATGCCATCAGGAAACATTTCAAGCTGTAAATGAGGTGAAACCAAAAAAAAAGCAGAAGTGAAAGGTAGTCTAACACAAAAGAATGTCCTTTTTCAGTTCCAGTTGCTCACTGTTTCACCAGAGGAGTGATTAATCACCAGGACTGTGGCACAGGCAATTCAGCAATTGCTGCAATGCAGGGGTTTTGTTTGTTTGTAGTAAGGAGAATGGGGGGAAAAAATCCTGATTATTACTTAGCTCCCAAAACTGGGTTTCCAGTGCTCTGTGGAATTGTTCCCAGTTTAGGATGCTAAGGCCTGAGCAGCTCACAGGAACACAAACCCAGGCTGAGCTGACTGCAGGAAAAGCCATCCATGGGGCAGTGCTGTGGGGCCAGAGCTGCTCTGACCCCACAAGTACAAAGCAGCACCGTTCCCATGGGAAGGATCCAAGCTCCAGAAGCTCCTGTACACCCCCCACATGGCTGCAGACAGGGTGTGCTGAGGTGCCAATGATCACTGTGGCTGGACACTGATTTTTGCTTTGAAAGTGGCTTAGCTTAAACCCTACAGAAGATGGAAGGAAAGCTGCTGGAAACACAGCTGAGAGGATTTCCCTGCGCTCAAACACACCGGGTTTTCCGTGCACCTTTCCCTAAACAGGAACCCTCCAGCATTTGCAGGAGAATGGGCTGGATGTGGGGGGCTGCAGCCAGTGGAGAAGGCAAAGCTAAAAGCACCAGTGCAGATAACAGACCCAGCTCTAAAGCACCCACTTGTAACATTTGAATTCCACCAAATTTTGCCAAAGCAAACCGGCTGCAGGGCACAAAATATGCCAGAGGACGTGGCCAGAGATCCGTGGTCCACAGAAAGCCATGACTGTTTGTCTGTGTCACGACTCAAAAAGGTGTCAACTCCTGCAAGCAGCCAAGGAAGAGAGTTCTTTATCCTGACACTATTTTAAAGAGGATTAAAATAAATAAATAAATAAATAAACCCAACAGGAAGGGGGGAAAAAAAGCCAAGCAAAGCTGTCAGTCTCCAGCAGCACATCCCCAAACCCAGCTGGACTCGCTGCATGTCCCCAGGCACAGCAGCTGCTTCTGCCCTACCCACACCTTCTCCTCGCCAGAAACATCCATTTTCTCCTGGAGCAGACCACTAAAGAGCTGGGCTTGCTCTTTGGAGACTGTAGGAGGAATGGGAACGGGGGGACCCAGCATGGAGGCACTGGGAAAAAACACAAACACATCTGCAGCAGAAGTGAGGCTCTCTGGGTGCTGACTGCTAGGAGGATGAATTAATATGAAGTTAAACCACATAATTTTATGACAAATAAAAATATTTTCACATTTATAACGTAATATTTTAACACTTATACAGCATTTTTCACCCCAAGAATTAAAAGCAAAGGCACTGAGGTCCACAACACAGCAGGGAAGCAAGCACACAGCAGGTATCTTTCCTGCTCCATCAGCACAGGAAAAGGCAAGGGGGAACAGAAGGGGAGAAGGGTTTGCATAAAGTCCATGGCAGACAAATTTGGACATTCAACCCCCTCAAGCATGGGTAGGCTGATGCTTGACAAATGAAAAACTGCACTGGGAACAGCTTTGATTTCAAAATTAATGACCCGGCAGGAAAACAACCCTTTGTCAAATTTTCCCCAGTATTTTCACTCCAGGTCACAGGGATCTCAGCATTTCCCAAATTACTGGGGTTTACCTTCAGTCCAGGGAAGCAAAAAGGTCCCTGGCAAAAAAAAGAGGAAGCTCAGGCAATGCTGGGAGTTTTGCTGCATCCCGAACACGGCGGGGTCAGCCCTTTGCCAGGGTGGTGTCAGCCCAGTCCCTGCCCCGTGGAGCACCCACTGCAGATGGGCACAAAGGAGGTGTTAGGTACATTCCTCAGGGTTCCTTTGTGCTGTCCCTCCTCCCAGGCTCACGTACTGCCACGGTTTCTATGGTGAGTGCTCGTCCAATTCCAGTACCAGGCTGTGAAACCACCTAAGAGCCCATTTTCCTCTTGCAGAATCCTTCTGCAGAGCAAACACGGCAAAAATCCTGGCAAAAGGCTCAGTGCCCTCCTGCAGGCACGAGCACGAGCCTGAGCATCAGCACAGGGATTGTCCAAAGGGTGGAAAAACAGCCCAGCTCTGTCTGGCAGGACAAGATTTTTAAGATTTTGAGATGGGTGTTTATAAGTAAATAGCTTTTAAAAAAATTTTAAAAGAAAGACCAGGTGCTTTTTAAAAAGTGGCTGCATACCTTGGTGCAAAGGACCCTTAAGAAAATGTGGCCCTCAAGTGGGAGATCTCAGGTCCCTCTAAGCCACCCCAGGACACCAGTCCCTCATTCTCAGCCATTGTATCCCTTTGTATTAGTATTTTTCATCATACTGCTTTATATTTAAATTTTTAGATATAAAATCAGAAGAGTGGACAGTTTCTCTGGGGCTCTTTCATCAGTTTGAATCTTCTCACACCCTCTTGATCCAGCTCTCATTTTACTCATCTTCTAAGATGAAAAATGTACACACACTTTCCCTATTAAAAACCAAAAATTAGCAAACTCTGAATGAAACTTTTTTCTGCTGCATCTGTATTGAAAAATAAAAATGTAATAAATAAATAAATAAATAAATGTGGATTTGTGAAGGTTGGAAGCAGTGTCTCAAAAAAAAAAATACTCTAGCACATGAATTTAAGCATTAAAAAAAAACACCAAAAACATTCCAATCACTCCTACATGTTTTTTAATCTATCCCTGCCAGGATAGTGTCAGGACTAATGAAGAAACCTTTCTCCCAGTTCTTTGTGGAAGAAAGAGCCCCAAGGCTCCTACATCTCCGTGGTTCTTCTATTCTAGCAAGTCTCATTCTCTACTCTAAAATATTTTAAAATGTTCTGTAGCTTGTTCATAATTAATAGGAATTTTACCTAATGGGAAATTAATGAACCAAAAAGGAGAAGGCTAATTACTGTAACTTGAGATTGGCAGTGATTCTCAGACCCCACAAAGGATCCTGTTCTGCCATGTGTGTGCTGAGTGTGAGCTCGGTTGGTGGGAATGTGCTGCAGGGAGAGCAGCAGAGCCCTGGATGGAGCTCCACTGATAAATCACCTCCCAGGATCTCTGACCAACCTCTCCAGGTGCTCTCTGCTGGTTAATTCAACAAAAAAGACTGTAATTAAATAATGAGAGCAACAACAACAGAAAATCCCATTGAGCTTGACAAAGAGAAAAGCCATTCTATCCTCTGGAGGAGGAATTCCCTCCATGTGTTTAAAGATTCCTAAACCAACATCATCTCTTTGTGTACCGGAGGAAAAAACCCACCAAACTACAGCAATAAAAGAGAAAACAAAATAGAGACAAAATTTGCTGCCTGGCAGGAATGAGCATATAATGAAAACAGCAGGTAAATTCCTCTGGCAATGAGCCCCGAGTTTGGTTGTTTTAACTGGGAGCTCTTGGACTTCACAAGTTTGGTATCACAGAGACACAGACTTGCATAATTTAAACATGCTGTTCTCAGCCTCCAAGGTCTGCCCAGCCCAACCCTGAGTGCAGGAATCCTGGATCCGCAGGAAGAAAGAGAGGGTAAAGCTAAGCCAACAAAAAAAATTACAGCAAACTATTAAGTTCTACTTTTTTCTCCCTGTAAATCTATGAAAAAATGTGGTACTACTTTGATACAAAAAATCCCTGCCCACGGATAAAACCTACTCAGTATTACACTGGCCTTGCCATGAGTAATTCAGCCAGGCAGAGCTCTGCCAGAGCCAGCACAGGCAACAGCAGGAATTTACTACATCAGTGAGAGGATGCACGTCGTGAGTGCAACCACTCAGCTCTGCAGTCAGTACTGGGCTTTTATTGTGTCCCAAAATATTTCCCACATACAAAATAATAAAGCTCTGTGTTTTTAATGCTAGGCTTGAATGCTGCCATTCTCTAGCTTGTTATTAGAAGAGTTGACTATTACACATTTTATTTGCACCTTGTTACAGTAAAGGGCTTAACTAATTTTGGTGCTATGGCAGCACTTTGAAATGAGACTGGCCTTACCTAATCCAGGTGACCATGATTACACTGCCTCATCCAACCTGATGGGAAAGCTTGAGGAGGGGGGAGAGCCAGGAAGGAGGGGCACCATGGGTTCCTTGGGATAAAGGAAGCTAAAACTGCAGGAATCTATCCCACAGCAGCATTGCTGCAGACTCCAGTGCAACCCTTAGATACAAACAGCATGTTTTAAATCAGGTTGTCTTTTACCCATCATGGATGTTAAAGAATCCCAGAAGGGGAATGGCATCCCATGTGTTTGGCACTTGAGGAGCCTCAGTGAAGTTCCTGTTACGCTTCCTTCACCCTCACAATGATCATTAATCAAACTGAAGGCAGGAATGTGCACTCCAGTGTCTCCTGCCACTGCAGCCCCAAGCTTCCTCAGTGTGCAGCAGCCCTGAGGAGTCCCTGGTGCTGTGCTGAAGCATTTTTGTGCTGCAGGACAGACACCTCAGCCTCGCAGGGCTCCCCAGGGATGTTCTATTGGGGCTTGCTGGAAATCTGACTCTACAAATCCTTACAGAAAACACTGTACATACAATGATAGCCCACGTTTTGGCAGCTGGGCTGAATTTGTAAAGCCTTTTGGGTGACCACAGAGGCAAGGAATGGGTTGGAGGAGCTGCAGGGAGCACTGCTAACAGGCTGCAGTGAGGGCAAGGTCACTCTGGAAAAGGAGGGACCCAAATTCCTTCAGTTCCCTGCAACATCCCAAAAGGCCGCGGCAGCACCAGCACCCAGGGGATGCAGGACGTGCCTTTGCAGGCTCCTTACCTTCACTGAAGACAAAATCCGCGGGGATGTCGAAGGGCTGGAGCCGCACTTCTGACAGCAGCAGCTGCACGGACTTCTGGTGGTCGCTGGAGACGAGGGAGATGGTCTGCTGCGCCTGGCACTCGTAGGAGCGCCCGGCGGGGGTCACCAGGGCCGAGAGCCGGTGCGAGCTGGCCGTGTGCTTCCCGGCTGCCAGGGACACACACGGGTCAGGGCCGGCGCTCAGGGCCCTTCACCAACACAAGCAAGGAACCGAACGCAAGGGAGACGTGGCCGGGGCGCAGCGCGGGAACAGGGCCCCGCTGCCCCTGGAGTGTCTTCCCAAGGTGGGACCCTGCTTTTGTGTGACACCCCACACAGCCAGGGCAGCTCCCACACCGGGATCGCCTCCTGCAAGCGGGAATGCGCTGCTCCAGCACGCGGAACTGCACCACAAAGGGCAGAGCAGGCTCTGCTGCCGCCAGCTCCTCTCCTGTCGCGGTGCCTGGAGTCCATAGCATCAGAGAAATGGTTCCCATTCATAGAGATTCAGGGGTCAGCCCAGAACTGTGATTGTACTCCCTATGTTTGGAAAACAACCATTTCTGAGGCTGTGCTTGGGGGCTCTGAATCCAGGTGGGAAGGAGCAGTGCCATTGGGGACCACACCACAAAGCAAGACAAGCCATAAAGCCTTTCCTGAAAATACGATGTGACCATTTCACCCAAGTATAAATTACAAGGAAATATTTTCCCATTACAGCTTGTTTTGCAAGTGAAGGCCCAGTGCGGCTGAGCTGGGTGGAATGAGGGATATCTTCCACCACCCGCTCTTCTGCGGTCCTTTGTTCCCCTCCAGCAGCACAAAAAGGCAATCAGTGCTTCACATGGGCAGGGGCTGATGAGGCATGGACAGCTCCTTGTTTTGGGTGCTCAGACAGTGGAAACACCAGTGGGAAAAACAGCCCCCAAACCAGCATGTCTTATGGCAACTACTCTAAACACCCTATTCACTGGAGTTGGAAAATCCTGAGGGAGAGCGATTTGCAAATGACAATATTTCATTTTTCAATTCAAGACAACACATTTCCGAGCCAAAATGAAATAAAAAAAAAAAAATGAAAGCCAAAATAATAGAAACCCAGTGTGAAAAGAGGAGGCTGCTGGGTGTGGAGGTGTGTAGGGGTATGATACTAATGTCAATCTCAGTTATCTTGGGAAACTGCTGCTTTCCCACCTATTCAACCATCGTCAGGATTAACGTCAAAAACAATCTCCCCACAGGAAAGGAGACAAGCTTTTCCAGCCCAGGTGTCTCCCTGCCCCACCCTCTCGGGCCCTGGGTCCCACAGGACAGCCCGGGATGCACAGTAAACCAGCAGAGCTGGGCTCTCCCACGGCAACAGCGGTGATTAAAAACAAGGGAAAAAAAATACAGCGGAGAAGGAAAAAAAAAAAAATTTAAAAAAAAAATATATATATATNGAGCCCGAGCGCTTACGGCTGACGGCATCCTTGAAGTAGGTGCGCTCGGAGGTGTCGTAGGTAAACTGGATCCGGCTGAGCCTCCAGGACGCCTCCGGTCCCCGGGACGTGTTGTGCCCCTCCTGCCGAGACAGGGCCGGTCAGGACCCCCTCGGAACCGCCGCGCCCCCGCCCCGGGTCCCGGCGTGCGGGAAGCCCGTACCTTCACGAAGGAGAGTTTGAGGGTGTACGCTTGGTCCAGCCAGGAGAGCTCCAGCTCCGACTCGTTCGTGCCGCACTTGCCCTTCATCTCGGCTCCCCGCGACAGCGGGATATCGGCTTGCTCCGTGATCAGCTGCAAAGAGGGGAGCGGGGCTCAGCGGGGCGACCCCCGAGCCCCCCCAGTGCCCCGACTGAAAATCCTCGGAGGGAATAAAGGACTTTCCGAAAGTACCGGCAGATGTGTGAGCGTGCGTGCCCCCTGCCATCCCCGGTTCTGCTGGAGCCCCGGACCCCCCGGCCCCTACTCACATCCACATAATTGCTGGCCCACACGTCGTAGGGGACGATGAACTTGGCGGCGAATTCGGCCATGAGACACGTCGTCCGGTTTTCCCGCACCACGAAGATGTCCTTCTCGGGGTTAGGGGAGAGCCCGGAGAGGTTTTCAACTTCTTGCTCGGCGGCCAGGCGAGCCGCGGCGTCTGCGGGCACAGCGGGGCTGAGCGCCGGCAGCCCCGGGCCCGGAGCCCCGAGCCTCTGCCGCTCATCCTAACACCCCCCACCGCCACCCCCGAGCCCGCTGGAGCAAGCTACTCTATCGCGACGGGGCGTCCCTGTCGCGACAGAGCAGGTGGAGATGTGGCAGCCGGTGGCGGTGATGCGGAACCGGTGCCGTGACAGCGCCGAGTCTGTGTCAGCGCTAGAGGCTGCCTCGTCGCGACAGGGCCCCGCGTCGCGACCCGCCCC
>WEIU01004141.1:361065-377187 GCA_013389925.1 Aegithalos caudatus
CCCGACGCGCGGCAGGAGCGGAGCCGGGCTCAGCCCGAGCGCTTCCCGCTCTCCCGGCAGGGCCGGCGCTGGGAGCGGGGCCGGGACCCCCTCGTCCCGGGGTTGCGTCGCCTGTCCCTGCCGGAGAGGCCGGCGGGATGGAGGAGGGGAATTACCTTTCCAGGGCCGGCTGCTCACGGAGCGTCACTAATTTCCGTGAAGGCGAACAGCTGCTCCGCGTGTTAATTTGGGAAGAAACGTGCAGCTATTTTTGTGTGGCAAGGTCAGAGGCAAAGCCGCATCCTTCTGTGGGCAGCCATCGATACACCTGAGCGCTAAGATGTGACAAACCACAACGCGCACCTTAACATAAAACCCAACAGCCCCGAGCGGGTGCGTTAAAACATTAACAACGCCGCTTGTGCCGGGGGTTTTTGGGGGGCATAGGCAGAAGGTCCCAGCTGGGGTGCGCCTCGGAGGTGAGACGTGCAGCTGAGCCGGGGCACTCAGGGTTTTGTCTCTGGCCGGGTCAAAGGTGCGAGACAGCGAGGCCCGGCGCTGAGCGGAGAGGGGGCCGCGATGCGCGGTGAGCTGCCCGCCCCCTGCCCTGCCCGCTCCGGGGCCCCTCAAGCCCCGACAACGCAGCGCCTTCCCTCCCTCCCTCTCTCAGCCCGGGACAGGGCGGCACTGGACCCCGGGCTGTCGGCAGCGGGGCTGCGGGAGCAGCGGGCGATCCCAGCCCGGAGCGCCCGGCTGCGCTGCCGCTCCCTGAGGTGGAAGTGCGGCCGACTCCCGTGCTGCTTCTTTGCTCCGGGTGATGCGACGTTGAAATATTTCTTCCCACCTCTCACCGGGACTTTTTTTTTTTTTTTTTNACACTCTCGCCCCGGGACCAGAAGCACTTCCAAATATTTACGATTTAAAGCGACTCCAGTCCCAGGAGCAGCGGGGATGAGGAGCCCTACACAGAGGATGGCTTTTTGGCAAAAGGCCAAAGGGACAACAGCGATCCGGAGTGATGGCATTACTGGATTCACTACCAAGTCACATTTCTAGTTCAGGAAGAGGCATCTGGAGGAAAGGGTCCAAGGTTTTGCAAAGCAAGATATTGCAAGGTGAGTTTTGACTGTGGGCTGCTGCCCTTTCTCGGTGAGGGCACACATGTGCAGAGAGGGGCTTTCTTGCTGGGAAATGGCTTTTTTAAACAATAAAACCGGATACTAAAGGAACATATTGATTTTTGTAACTATAATGTTGAAATTCCTTTTCTGCTTTTTGTACATATTAAATATATTCTGACCATTTCCTCTCTCTCCTGTTTCGTGATAAAAAGCCATTCCTGCACATCCCCTGAACACAGTCAGACCTGTGTCAGTTGTGATACAGGATTAACCTATGGATAATAATTTCAGAGGACTATATAAAGTAAAAAAATATAATCATATATAAAAATATAACCTCTGACTGTAACAGGCTATATTTCTCTGATGATTTTAGTGCCTGGCTTCCTCAGTCCTACACTGATGAGCTCAGTGTTTAACTACCCTTTATTTCTTTCTCTAGTCCACTATTTAATTTCCAGCCTTTTTGAGGTTTCTAGGTAGTTTTTAAGCCCTCAAATACACGATCCTGAGCAGCTGCCCCTGCATCCAGCCTGTGCAGTAGGGTCCAGGGAGCAGCTGGGAGAGAGCAGCTGTGCTGGAGGTGGGGGCAAGGCTGCCCCACAGCACAGAACTGTGCTCCCCCAGCTGCACAGCACAACAAAGCCTTCAGCCCCAGTGACAATTGTCACTTCCAGCCTGCAGAGTTGCGTTCATCCTGCTCTCTGTGGTAAAAAAAAAGGGAAAGGCCTAAGATTTCCTAGCACGGAACAACCTTTAAAACACAGAGCAGAGAGGTCTCACCCAAGTGAGGCAGCGCAGCATCAGCCACCCTGAAATGCTGTGACCAGGGACAGTTTATGGTCCCAGACTAGGCCACCTGACACCAGCCCTGCCACCTGCCCTTACCCACAGCTCTGAAAACTGCCTGGGTATCTCTGAAAGCTGAATCCCCCTTGCTACCCACAACTAAGCAGACATAACAACTCTTACCAGCCTCCTGGAAGGGAGCACAGCACGGTGACAGCCAGGCTGTGGCACTAGGACCAGTACTGACATATCCAGCAGGAACAGGGCTTTACACCCAATTGTGTTTGCCACTTGCAGCTCGTTTCACAGGCAGCACCTGGAGTCTGCAAGGCAATCAACCCCTGAGGGGTATTTTGGGTCTCTGGTGATGCAGTTTAACTGCACTCAGGTGGTGCAGGGGTTAAATAGGCCTCCACCTGGAAACAGCCAAGTTAATGACCAACTCCCAAATTACTGGAAGTGAAAGAATAGCAGGCTGTCTATGAGGCCAGGATGTCATGACCCTCCCCATCACAGCTGAGCTGAATTTATCTGAAGCGATTCAGACAGGGAAAATCTGCCACTTCCCTGGATGAAATTTCACTGAAGTGGAATCTATCACTCCGGCAGGGAATGACATTTTAAACTGCTTTAACTCGGTATCAATGTTCAAATTGATTAGCCTATTTGATCTCAATGGAAATTCTCACCTCATTACATGAACGGCCAAACTTCAAATAATTTTTGAATCAAATACTGCTTAAACAGTATTTCAAAACATTTAGTCGACAAAATTCATCACTTAATTCCAAATTACTGCCTGCATTTTATGCTAAATTGTCAGTGGATGAAATAGGTATCAGTGTGGGCAGCTGGGGCTGGCAGCTGGGGTTTCCTACTCGGCAGTTTCACAGAAGCCCATTTTTCTGTCTGAACTGATGGATGTCTCGCTCCTGAACAGGGAACACAGACTCAGACAGAGGCTCTGGACAGTATTTTCTGCCCTTCCAAAACCTGTTTTCTTCTGAGGGATGGGATGCTCACCAAGGAATTAAACAGGCAGGTTTGATCTTCCTCATGGAGGGCTGTGGGCTGAACCCAAGCTCTCCATTCCCAGTGGTTTCTTTAACAGGTTAGGGCAGGGCTTTCCAGCCAGGCTCTAACTGAACCTGAGATGCTTCACCATCCAGTTCTCTCCATACCTGGTCTGTCATCTGCTCCTCCTTACAGGCTAAAAACCACTGCAGTAGGCAACAGTGTAAAATCCCAGCCCATGGCACTGTCTCCACCAGCTGTGTTTTAGAGGACATTTTTAATTAAAAGAAAAATCTTAATAAAAATCCTGTCTGGCATTCTCTGAAAACACTTCTGCTCCTGGCTCCATCCAGCACTTGAGCCAGGCTTAGAGAGCTGCTCTCAGTACACAACTGGTCTTTTAAAACATTATGGATCATAAAGGACCAGGAGCTACCTTCATAGGCTGTGGCATCAGAATGGGAATTCTGAATAGGCACCACAAGTCTGCTTAAACCCTGCTTTCAACACCTAAGGATTCACTGACCTTTGTCTCAGCTGCTGCTACACTGCACTCAGGTTGCTGCTTTTCCAGGTTGTGCTGCTACACTCCACCGGGGCAGTTCTCTAGTGCTGCACAATGCTTCTATCACTTATATAAAATAAAATAAAAAAAAGACTCCTTTGACTAAATAAGCTGTGATAGAAATATATTTACACTATGCACATTTTTACAGGAAATACAATTTGCTAAAAATCTGCAATTAATAATACAACCACCCTGCAATTCACTCAATTCACTGCAGTCAAAACAAAAGGATTTGAATTTTTAAGGTTTTTATTAGAGAAGTTGAAAGTTTCATCTCAGGACTGACAATAACATAATTATCTCTCTTCATTTATTTTGTTTATAGGAATATGTAGAATTTGTTTGTACAAGCATATACAACAAAGTAATTGGTGCTTAGTACATTGAAATCAGAAATCTGATTTGTTCTAAACTACCAGTTTTCCATGCAGTCATCTTTGAATTGGCAGCATGGACAAATTCCAAGCCGAATGCTTACATGCATTGTTTTGCAATATAACTACAGCAAGCTCTGGAAACATGCAAATTAACACATTAGCAAATTGTTTTTATATCTAATGGACATAAAAAGGTTATTCCTGATATGAAATTCTGAAAATCTGCATAAATACTTCTGTGTAAAATTAAATTAGTTATGTACTTCTCTTTTACTACAAGTATCAAGAATGCCCACGTAATTAATATACACACATATATATATAGAGACCTTGTAATGCTAAAAGTCTTTGTAATTAATCAAACAATATTCTGTGCCATACATTTACTCAGTATTTACCAGCTAGTAGCATGACTGTGGTCATATAGTAGGCATTACAGCCTTAGTAGCATTTGTATCACATGCAAACATACTCTTAGCATTTCTGTTTACTAATTTTATCACGTAGCAACATGTATGTGATTTTCTACAATGTTGTGTTTCCCAAGTGTATAAATACTTTTTACATTTTCACAGTTACAAACTTTTTGCCAAAAGCCATTTAAACAATCTTTTAAGTTACAATGAACTGTAGAATCCAGGATCTGCAGCAACAGGATCAAAATGCAATTTCTATACAAGCAATGTAGGATGTAAACTTTTCTTAAAGTGCCTAATACGTAATTCCTTAGAGCACTGATCAGTTTTGGCACGAATACACTGTATTTCCCTCAGGTTATCCACTGCAGTAACTTCTACAGGATATTGGCTCCTCTCAGACATGATAGAGTTGATATGGCACTTGTGAATGACATCATTAGGCTGCAGAAATACCCTGTCAAGTTACTGCTGCAGCTGATGAATTTGGCCGATGACTTTGTACACATTGTACTTTTGAATATACTCAGTTACCTTTCAACTGCCTACTACTGTCTGCTGCCTGAAAAAACCTCACCTGAAATATAATTTAAAATCACCCAAACTCAGCTCTTACTACCCTAATTATTACTTGGCATAAGGTCCAGTTCAGTGGGCTCAGGGACATCAGGTGCCGAGCATCTGACAAGGCGTGGCATGGCGGGGTCTGGCAGCGTGGGGTTTCTGCACAGCACGTCACACATGAGAACACAAATGGGAAATCACACGACTCCAACTACAGCTTTGCTGCCATCTGAGATGTTGTTAAAGGTGTCTCCTGTGTTTTGAGGCTCTGATCGTGTGATTCGGACACAGGCAAGGTGCCTGGTGAGATACAGAAAGGAGAACAGGACAGGGTTTAAAAAACACTCTTAATCTTCAGGTCGGGGCTTTTCTGAACAAAGAAAATTCTTATGGAAGTCCAACAAAGGAAATTCAGTGCCCAGTGTTAAAAAAGAAACAATGCAAACCTTAAGACTTGGTGGTCCGTAGCTACACTTGATATATTAAGAACAAAAAGCCCAAAACAAACCGCTGCCAAAACCAAACCAAAACACAAAGCCCACTCTTCAACCTCAGCAATGTTATTTTGTATTTTGCTCTCATTTTAAGGATGCTGTGCTCTCCAACTTCAATTTGCTTGTTGAGGCTTTAAACCACTGTTGCTGGCCTGCGATCCATCTCTGCTTCCAGCTTCACCATCTGCTGCATCTCCTTTGCCTGCAATCCAAAATAACCGCATGAAGCGTTATGTTAGACCTTTTGCTCCCAATGAAGCACATTTCACATGAGAGTGTCTGAGTGAAACAGAGGCAAAACACACTGAAGAGATAGGTAACAACATTATTTTTACACCCCTTGTCCCCCACCCTTTTTCACTCTGTTTACAAAATCAGATGTAATCCTTAGATCTACAAATTCTTAGGAAATATTTTTTTATTCTATTCTGGGAGTCATGGGTTGACTTTCTAAAGAAGTGTGTGATAAAATGCAGAAGCTCCAGTTTTGGGGAGGAAGTTAGGGAGATGCCAATTTACTGTTTCTCCAGATAGGAAATGCCTGGGAATGTATTCTTACTGCCGTTGTGAGAGTACTGCAATGTGTTAATGCTGGAAATTAATCTATGATCTGGAGTTGTTTCTTTCATAAAAATAGGGAATGACAAAAATCCATCAGTGTAACATCTCCCTTGCAGTAGGCAAGATTTTTTAGGTAGTATTTTTTTTTTTTTAAATAGTATCTTTTAAAAGAAAAATTTTTGTCTGACCTGGAGATCCTTATGATTACAGAGGGGGTGTTTTTCACCTCAGGATTAGAATACTGCTATGTACTCCGTGGGGTTATACACCCTGAATCCACCTGAAACTGTATCCAAATGCATTATGCAAAATCCAGCAATAGATACATGCCAGATCTTACTATAAACTCTGCCTGCCTCGGGCTCTGCAGGCAGAGTTAAAGCTCTGTGTGTAAATGGTGCCTGGCCTGGGAATCCCCTCTCAGGGGGCACTTTTTAAATTCCCTTCCTCTCTCTCTCAGGCACACACACAGCCACACTCTCTCCTCCTGTTACTGTGCTTTGCTTCAAAACTCTGCAGTTTAAAGGAACTGAGAGTCAGCATCTCCATTTTCCCTGGGGGTTCTCAATCTGGGAAGTTATTTAAATCCATACCCCAAGGACCCTGTATAAATTGACACAGAGGGCAATCTAACCCATCTATACAATCAAACTTGGGAGCATTAGGACAAGTTTTAGGAAGAGACAATCCAAGCTACTATTTTCTTTGGTGTAATTGCTGTATGTCCATCATACAGGGAATAATGGTTAGGAGACTTGATTTATATAAATTATGTTCCCCTACAAGTTGCAAAAGTTACTTAGACAAGGAACTTTGCTATACAAGCTGCTACTTAAGGAGTCACCTATTCTAGATGTTCAAACACAAATTTGCATATGTGAAAATGGGCAGACGTAGGTCTAAAGTAATGAGGGTGCACCTCTATTCCTTTTCAAGGTAAATGTGAATTTATGCAGATGTGACAAAACTGCCTTCTTGAAAAATCTAGCCCTGCACTTGCTTAATCATCCTCATCATCTTCTTGTGGAAAAAAAAGTAATTATGATAACAGCAAAGCAACCATCATAAATATGATTAAAAATTAATCGACATTCTGCATTTATATGACTTAAAAGCTTGAAAGTAATGAAGAAATAATTTTAACATGAAAATATGGAAACATAATAAATAAATCAATATGGACAACCTCTTCTGACATGGCTTGATTTTGCCTGTGTGTGAAATGAAACAACCAAATAAAACAAAACCCTGTGTCTTTTTCTTAGTGACTCACACATTTCATGGTTCAGGCTTGTGACTTGACTACAGGCACAGTGTCCTATAAATATTCCATGTCCCAGTGTATTGTGTATGGAATTCCTTTAGAGAACCTGGCTTCAAAGACCACATTAGGATCTAGCAGAGGAGCAGGATCTCGGTTTTGCTGTTCTGAGGCTGGGTCAGAGAGTGAATTCCAATGTGAACACACCAGCACAACAGGACATGCCTCTGGAACCTACAGGGGATCCATGGAGTCAGGGGCAGCCAAGGGATTCTGCTTTCAGGGTGCTCTCTACTGAGATCTCACACAAGCTAGGAAACACAGGCAGTAAAAGAATATCTTTTTCCCCTAGCCTAATGAGAGTTAGTTACATTATTGTGTGTCCATAATTAAATGTTACAGTGGGTGCTGTGAGTAGTGCAAGATGTTATCAGTTCAAGAGAGTAATTCAGATCAGGCAGTGCTGTACAAGGGGATGTTCCAGCCCAGTGCAGTTCTTTCCCTTGGAAAGACAGGGGTTAATAGGGATTTCTTGGAGTAACGATTATTTAGAAAGCCACAGCAGCACAGCCACATCATTAAGTGTAATTGCCAGAGCTTGTAACATGTTGCAATTTGAAGTGAATTTTAAAGTGCTCTTCCACAGACACTAGGAAGCTATTTCCAGCCATCTATTCTACATTTGGCTATTCTTAGCATGGAATTACTTATTTTACTACCATACTAATATATGTGGATACCCTTTGTCTGACTATCAGCATTAGCAGTTAATCATATGTGTGTTAACACTAAAATACTTTTCTTAGATCAATAGACACTCTTACAGACACAATTTAGAACTCTAAGCATGATCTTCCACTAACAGCAGCTAACGTACAAGTTAATCTCTAAATATTTCCTCTGTGCATCACCGTTCCTATTCATCTGAATTTCAGATGCTAAAGCACAAAATGCTGTTAATATTGTGTCAGGCTCAAATATCTGTGTGCAAACAAGATTAGCACTGTGCTCACTATGTCAATGGCACTTCCCAATGGTTGCATTTACAAGGAGGGCTCCAATGATAATGATTTAATTTAGAGGGAAAGCACACTGAAATAATAGTTTGCTTATTATACGTCCATCCTACCTTGTGTTTGAGACACTGCATGACAGGATTTCAAAAGCTGTTTGTACAAAAATAAAAATGTCAAAATCGAGTAATACAACAAGAAGCAAATCAAATGAATGAAAACTGAAGTGAGATTGAAAAATTAATGCAAGAAAAACATACATAAAACAAAACAAATTTAAATTTATAACAGTTTGTACTGAAGACTGTTTCCACCCATAATTCTACTTTTCTCCATTGTATATTTGTATGAAAATTTTCTTGCCTTGCTCAATCAGGAAAAAAAAATCCTCATTAAACAAATACCACCTGGATCCAACTAACTTTCATACATCAGTGTATCTAACAGTGATACCAGAGCCAGCTGGGGGTTGCACTGGTGCACTTTTGGGGCTACAAGGAAATGGTCCAAACAGCAAGTATGGAAATATCTGCTCTGATGGATCAAATTAGTGAGTTTAAAGCTGTTAAGGACCATCCCTGTGGCAGAGGCCACCACCTGCCCACACAGAAGTGATAACCAGCACACAGAGGAGCTTATTCCATTTAATAACTGATGATTTATCTGACTTTAATGGCAAATGAGCAAGCTCAAGGTAGGCTGTTGCCATCCCTCAGCTGCAGAGCTGTAAGCCCAGGTGAGGATGTATCTAACTGCCCAAAGAGGTGACCCTTCAGTGACTCACAATTATCCCAGCTCCCTTATACAGACCATGGTTATCACATTATGGTCAAAAGCACAACCAGAATCATTTTCTCCTCTCCTTGTGCATTTAAAAAAAATGGACCCAAAGCTTTCTGAATCCAATGGAAATAAAGAACTGATAACACCATAGCTCTGGATCAAGCCCATCTTTTTTTTGTCAGCTATCACTGTGATGCTACAGATCTGCCATGGCCCAATTTCCTCCCCCAAGTCCTGCCTCCCCCAGATCCTGCTTCCCTGCCTTTAGATACTGCTCAGGAGCAGACTGACTGACAGATCCATTCATGCTGGATCTTGGAGATGGCATCTACAACAACCCTGTGTGGGATCAGAGTGGGACTTGTGGTTGCTATCCAGGTTGAGGTGGAGCGATCTGCAGAGCCATGGTGGCTGGGGCTCAGTGGTAGCAGCCACCTGAGATCTGAGGGCTCTCATCCCCTGGAAGCTGCCCAGGCTGCAGCTTTGGGGCTGTAGGACTCTCTCCTAACTGTGCAAATTCTTGATTTGCCTGCACTATTCCCTTCCCTATCTCTCTGCAAGATGTCTTTAATTTGCATTATGGTATCTTCCAGAGAGTCCAGGTTCTGAACATTTACCAAACAAAGAAGTGAGTACATAACCCTTAACAGCAATGGTTATTAAATGGAAAGTAGTTGGTATTAAATGCTCCCCTTCTCTCTCACCTCACTGAACTGCTGGGTATATTCTCCTTGCAGTTTACATTTTTAAGTGCAGTACTGCAAGTCCATGCAATTATTCCAGCTCTTCTGGTTCAACCTTTCAGCAAGGGATCTGCTCAGAACATAGTGTTGCTTCCACCAGAAATAAGATTAGAATTTTCTTTTCCTTGCCAAGTAGTTTTTCAATTAAAAAAAAACCCAAGCAACGAAGGGGCTTATAAACTAGCAGAAAATAATAAGGTATTTTAATTAGGAAAGGGTGTACTAGTACAGATAAAACTCCCCATGCTACTGTACATCTCTAGAATTCAGTCCAAACTCACTGTCTCTCAGAGTTCAGAGATGCTCTGGGCACGTTTCACTTCTAATTTTTCAATCAGTACTAGAAACGTAAGTTCCAAAATGAAGGAAACCAATTTGCTTGAGTTGCTTTTGGGGAGTAATTAAAATGGATCTGCTGGGTCCTTAATGACTGTCATATCTGGCTAACGAGTATCAGTGTGGCTGAACAGCTGAAAGGGCACTCTGGCTGAGCAGCTCAGCTCCCACAGGCTCAGAGGAAACAAGTCTGGTGCTGTATCATCATTTAAGTCACCTCACCTCTCCATTTTGACTCCCAAAGTAGATAGTGACCACAAAAAGGTTCCCATTTTGGTAAAGACTTACATTCAGAAGGATTCTACTCAGCCTGACTCTGGTTACTGTTTTCCCTAGCTTGCTTTTCTCCTAAGCCTTTAAAACAAGATACCTGCTCATTCTGCTTTTCCAAGACTTCTAAGTGCTCAAGTTGAACTTTTTTCAACTGATCCATTTCCTTTGACTGCTTCATTGCCAGCTGTGATTGAGAGAAAATAATTGGGGAGGGGGGGAGAGAATATAACACATTATTAACAAATAAAATAAAAACCTGCTTGAAAGATGAACACATATATGTTATCTTGCCCCATTTAGGTGGCATAAAACATCTAGGAGGCCTAGTACATCACCCAATCTTAATAAAAGCTTAATATTATTATATTATTAATTAATATATATAATTAATAGATACATATTATACATACTGCACATAATACATAGACTTCACAAACACACAGGAATGAAAAGTAATTTTGTTAATTCAAAATAGCTTCATCTTGTATAGATGTCAGATTTTTATTCTACAAGTATGTGCAACAAAGCAAAGACAAAAATCTACTAGAGCTGGATTCTCAACACAGAGGAATGAAAAACAATATCCAGAAACAGTGTCCAGTGACTTGTCAAGGTTATAGTTACCCTTTTTCTCTCTTCCAGGAACTTTTTCGTGTTGCTGCTGTTCAGTTCTCTGACTCGCCTGAAAAAATGCAAATGTTGTCCATGAAGACTCATTGGAAAAAAAGAAACCCAAAAGCAACAATAGAGAGAATCACAAACTCTTAAAGTGTATTTTGTTTTCTGATTATCTGTACCACGTGGAACTAATGGCAAATTGTACACTGCTCTGGCTACAGAACTTTACACTCAGAGATTTCCAAGTATATTGGCAGTATGACTGAAGACTTGACTGTTGCTTAAATAATTTGTGCATCACCTGCTGCACTCTGCTGTCATGATAAATATATGATATATATGATATATATAATCTCTGTTTGATATATAAAAAGTGCTGTGTGTCTTAAGAGTGGTAATGGGAAAAAATCATCTGATGATCATGAGCAAAGTTACACTTATCAATACTGCAAGCTTCTTAAAGCTGTTACTTATGCAGAAATATAAATATATATATACATAAGATAACATAAGCGTCTCTTCCTAAGATTTCTGCCATGACAGAGAACAAAAATAGTCCCAACAGTTGAATCAGCCCACAAACCAGAACTGCTTTCAGATCTGGGATCAGGTTTATCTTGGAGTCATTAGTGAGGTCTGACACAACAAAGCAAACTATTACTAAGGGCTCTGACAACTCATCCTCCTGATGAGCTGCGAGTGTGCACCACTCAAGGGACTCGGTTCAGCAGGAACAGGTTCAGGCTTTGGGACCAAAATAGCCCAGTGCCAAGGAGGGGATGTAAAAAAGGAAAGAACAAGGCAGATGGCAAGGCCAAAGTGAAGGGGAAGGCTTGTAAGACTTCATCATGTAGATTCTGATTTTACTCCTGTCTCAGTCAGGCCCTCATTTCACTGAAAAAGAAATTCTCTTGAAGTACAATAACTAAGATTTAATAGTGTGACTGGACCTACTCTAGTCAGTCAAAGATGATCAGGGCATCAGAGTTATTAAAAGGATAAATATGAGAAAATCACCATTTTTTTTCCAAAACGGTCATCTTAAAATATATCTAGCACAATTTAGACCGCTTTTCCACATATAAAAGCATGGTTTTAATGGAATTAATCCATGACTTTCCCTGTCAGCCTTTGACAGCATTCTTCCCTTGTCAAAAAGGGATACTCACCTCTCTCTTTCAGCTTTGTTTTTGATAGATTTGTCTTGGCTAATGGCTTTGCTGTTCTCCATGGATATTTTAGCCTGGTTGGCACGCATCTCCTTGCTTTCCCTGGGCAAAACCAAACACAGTCATTAATGCCCAAGTTGCTGCTGTTGTGGAGGTTGGGTTCCTCTACACTGTGGCTACTTTTTCCTCGAATTATTAAAGAAGAAAGAACAAACAACATAAAAATTCCCTTCCTTTGGGTAAAATTTACACAGTTTGAGCGAGCATCCAGAAATATCCATTTATTCCAGAGAATATAATCTGAAAGACCAGTTTAAAGCATTTTTACACTTTGAATACTGTAAAAGGGTATGAAATACTCCCTTTTCTCCCTATTATCTGAGTTGTACTAGTCCGAGCTACGATCAGCTATTTAGAAAATGCAATTTGTCATTTATAACCGCCTAAAAAATTTACAAGTCCAGCACTCAGAAGGTATCAGCAATATCAGCAGTAATAATATTTGCTTTTAAAACTTCTACTTTGGGCCTGTGGGCCTGAAAAGAGTGGTTTAGGCCATGGTCAGGCTTGTGTTTGGTTTCTCCTTCTGTCTCAGTGAACCTTTCAGCCTTTCCTGTGAAATGAGAGAGCTTTTGGAAAATTTTTATTGAAGAACTGTGGTGCCTTTTTTTTTCCCCTCCATGAGTTCATAAGGTTAAACATTTCCTGGATACAGATTTAAAAGAAGTGGTATCACAACAAAAATTCATCTGGGTTCTAAAAAAATGTATGTGTTGAGAACACATTTCACTCCAACAATCCATCCTCAAACAAAAGCTTTTATTTTCTACACTGAAATTGAAGTGATTTTCAAGCACACTGTCTTAGGAGGAGCGCTGAAATAATTTATTTTGATTACTATGCTGAAGGATATGAAAAAAGTTAGTATAGGTGTTCAAACTGACTTAGCCTGTTTGCATCAGATACAACTTTAGAGTGTAAGAAGTTAAGAGGATTAGAGGATAACTGTGCATCACTGATGATTTAGAAATGAGGCACTGGCCATGGAGGTGGCTGAAAGGGCCAACACATCATGTCTCCAGCAAAAACACTCTCCCTCCCACAAGCAGTGGTGATTCATGGAACTGGAAGAAGTGGATAAGCCAGGATGGTACAGAAAAAAAAAAAAAAAAAAAAAAAAAAGATTCTGAAAAATGTGGCACTGCAAGACTTAGCTGCTGATTCCCTACTGAGTCATAGTGACTGCACCTCTGAAATTTATACAAACATGTCTTTTGAAGGGATACTTAACTTTAAGCATGTAAGTCTATCCTTGGAATTTATATATATATTTAGATGACATCAAAGTGCATTAACATGTCATTTTCTGACACCAGTGTTGTTTGAATAAATAGAAATCTCTTCTATTAAAAAAACAACAACAACAACCACCACACAATTTGTTTCTCTCAGGTTATTTTATCTGGAGTACATAATGCTTGTAAATAACAGCCTCAAATCCCCAATTTCTGAACTGCTGCAGGATCACCACATCCAGATCAGCCAAGGTAACTCAGTCTGGGGAGGCAGGGGGCTCAGGACTCCTGGAACTCAATAAGCTTCAGGTTTTTGGTAGTATCTGCTGCCTTCTGCTTTGTTTTTAAATGAGCCCAAAGCACAGACAGAAACTGCTTTTTGTGCTGCACATGGAGGAAAAGCACCTTTCCTACAGCAGGCAACTGCATCATTTTAGATTATTGATCTCTGCTACCTGCTCTGTGCCCTCTGTTGTGATATCCAACTCATTACCCAGCTCAGGGAGAGGGAAGTGGTGAGCACAGCCTGCTGAGAGCCTGCTCCACTCCCACACTGCCCTCACACACATCCCATTTTCCCTGCAGATATACCCAAACTGTCTCCTGGCCTCTAGAGATAAATACATGTCTGCTTCCTACATACAATAGATTACATTAAAAAGTTTACAAATGATGAAGTGTGATGTCTCTTTGGGGGCATTATTATTCACATTTCAATATTTCACAGTCCAAATTCTTTTGAAATATTCATAGATTCAGACACAGTCTCAAATTTGTTTTAAACAGGAAAGGCCCCTGTCTGCACATAATTCCCAAATTAAGCAGAAACATACTAAATTGCAAAGAATAAAGCAGAAAGAATATTGAAGGTTGTTACTCCTGGGACAGCTGAGCAAAGAGTTCTTGGTATTTATCAGGATGTAAATTTTCAGATCTGGTTCTTAATAGCTTTAAACCCAGAGCAGTACATGGACTGAACAGAAATGATTTCTAATAAGAAATCAAAATCCATTGCTAAGAATATAAGAATCATATACAAGAAATGATAGAAGGATGTTTAAACAATGTAGAGATACAGGCATTCCAAACCCAAAGACTAAAAGAATGAGGAAAAAAGCTTTTAAAAAATTAAATTTTGCCTTAGTGTATATATACTAGTTGCCTGAAATGACATCTTCTAGCAAAGTTAAGAGAACATGGAAATATGTATGGAAAAGAAAACAAAAAAATTACTTTTACAGGCCATATATTAGTAAATTATCTTCCATGCATTCTGATGAATTTTAAGTAGAATGGAAAAAAAGACTCAAAAAAAGAGAAAGTGATGTGATTTCCTGGGCTGATGCAGCCAAGTATGATATAGAGGTACAAAAACAGGTACTGCACCTTTCTCTGGCTAATAATTTTTGAATGATGAACTAGTATAATAATTTAATATTTTTTGGACTTCATATTTGACTGGGTATGTTTTGCAGGACAGCTTGAATAGATGGGTTAACATAGAGATTAACATAAAGATGAGCTTACTACAAGCCTTTTGCTGGGACAATTCTCTGTTGGATGGAAAGCTTGCAGCTCCCAGCATGTGTTCTCTCTGATGCAAAGATAAGCTGCTTTTTCACTCGGGAATTTTAAAAAATCATTTCAACTCCTTCTTCAAATGTGATTTATTTATTTATTTCCCCCCCACGCTTTTTATGTGAAAGGTGCTGAAGAGAATTACATATAAATCAATATATGCATATATATATTATGTGTATTTGATGTCCATGTGTTTTCAGGCTGCCTTGGATAATAGAACATAGGAAAAAAAAAAAGAGTCCTCTACTTACCATCGTTTTTAGCACTGTGACTATAATGTGCATTTCATTTTATTTGATTTCAAATAGGCAGGATGGTTAATTACAAAAGCATTAGTGAGTGTCATGAAGCATCTTCTTTATCATTATAGCAGGATATTGTATGAAGATAACTCATCAGTCTAATGTCACTTATCCTGCAACCCCTTTTGACCTCACTTCTCATGGATCCTTCTTACAGCCACCAATACTATAAACACGAGTCCACAGCTGACAGCAACTCCAAAGGATATTTCCATATTTGATACTTCTCGGTTTCTAGCCTCTGAATTGAAATTTTTGGGTAAAGTCAATACAAAGTACCAATGCTTTATCACCTCTGCTGCCTTTAAGGAGGTTCAGATGATCTAAATGAGCTAAGAAGCACATTCCTACATCTACCTGTTGGAGGTTAGGATTTTTCCTTTTTTTTTTCCTTTCTCTCAGGGAATTTTGTCCCATTTATTGCTAAGAGATGATAAGGACAGGATACTTAAGAGAAACAAAAGAAATGGCCAAGGTGTGGGAAGGGTGCAGGTGAATTTTAGTAGCTAAGGACCTTCCTTTGGAGGGGCAGGGATAGCAGGAGATTTTGGCCGGGATTGAGCGGCTGGGCTCAGCTGCTGTTGCTCCTGGGATCGAAGGGAAGACAGGCTGTGGCTGCTGTGGGAAGATCTTGCCACACTGCGGGGTTCTGCCTCCTACTATATTCTCCTACCACGAGTGAGGCTCTGCTCCTAAGGGCAGCTGTTGCACTGGGTCCTTATTAACACCCAGCCTCCCTGGAAAGGACCCTCCCCGTCTGCTGGGGCGCCTCAGGGGAAATCCCAGGACCCCCAGTCCCTCGCCTCTCCCAGAGAGCCTCTCCCGGCCTGTTTGGGAGCAGGGCTGCTGCTGCCCAGCCCCGCCA
>WEIU01004141.1:377199-419596 GCA_013389925.1 Aegithalos caudatus
GCACAGCGCCCCCTGCAGGCGCGGGGGAATCATCGCACCCGCCCCGCCCGGAGCCAGCAGCGCCCCCTGGCGGCTGTGACGGAACTGCCCCGCAGGGGGAAGAGCCCGGGGCCGAGAGAGGCTGGGGCTGGGCCTGGGCTCTGCTCGGGGCTGGGCCGGGTGCTGCTTGGGCTCTTTGCCTTCTTACACATACACACTAATAAAGAACTGCTATGCCTTTTCCCATATCTTTACTTGATAGCCCTGTAATTTTGGAATTATCGTAATTCTGAGGGAAGGGGGTCACGTTTTCCATTACAAGGAAAGGTTCCCCCCTTCCCTGGCAGACACCTATTTTTCAAATCAGGACGCTATCTAAACCTTGTATGGTTGCCTCTTTTACTTCTACCATGCTTTCAGCTCAGTGCCTTTGGAACCAGTACAGGAGCTGTCAATGCAAAAAACTAAAGCATTACACAGAGCAGACCTAAACCATGGCCTCATTATCAGGTAGCATTGCCCTGCTCACCTGTCATGGGAAAATTTCAGCTGCTGGGTTTGTTGTTCATGAGCATTAATGAGCAGTTTCTTCAGTAGTTCACACTGCTGGTTCAAGTGCAAGTCGCGGATTTCTTGCTCCTCGGCGCTGTGCGTGTTGATCATCTCAGACCACTCCTTGGTGTGCTGTGCCACGATCTCTTTGACCTGTGGGGAGGTAACACCAGCTTTGTTAGAAGCTCCCAGATATAGCAACTTTCCTGCTGCTGAAAGCGAGGTAAAGACAATCATAAAACAGGTTCTAAAGAACACAGCTAAATTGTGAAAAATAGAGTTGCACAAATGAAGTTGCTTTACAGATAGCAAAGCCACTGAGGACACAGCTGGGTGGTATAAAAAGAGATGTAAACCAACCCCTACTATTAGGCCACTATTATCTAAAATGTCCTGAATAGACTGGCTGAATAAATAGGCTCTTCACTGTACTACCATTGTTTTAAAACCTTCTCTAACACTGACTTAATAATAAAACAGTTTCACACTTTTGTTGCCAAGAAAAATATACGTATTAAAACTACTGAACTTAACAATGGAAAAACCTAGTGAGCAGGGTTTCTCTGAGGGCTTAAAGATAGGCTTTGATTTTGCAGAGACAATTTCACAAACACAGAGCATTTACAGAGAAATCCTGTATTTAGTACAACCTGAATCTGAAGATGGGCTACATATCTTTGTTTTATATTCATTAAGTCAGCAGGGAATCTGACAAGTATTCTTCTCTTGCTTATCTCCCAAGCCTCACAAGAATAATGAGATTAAAGTTTTGGAATGTTCCCAAGAGACAGTATTAAGAAGCCTAAATCACCACAGTTGTTATTATAATATATCGCGCTCATTGATTTTGAAAAGAAGCTAATAGAAAGATATGTTTTATTAACCTTTAATGATTATCTTTGGGTATTTTGACATGCTATCCTACTTTTCCATAAATGGTATACAATATGTGCCTCTCAATAAATACATCTCCAAGTAATCATTTCAACTACAACCAATAACATCTGGGTCATCTTCTAGGAAAACAAACTTGATCCTTTTAAACAAAAATTACCACCATTTTGCTTAGAAAGTGAGGGAATTATGCAAACTCCAGCTAAATATTTTAGCTGGGGTTTGCATAATGAAGAACAGACTGTCTTGCACACAGTGGTGAAGGTGAAAAAAGAGGAGATTTTATCAGTCCCAGTCTCCATTCTGCCCTGGAGAGGCTCCTCTGAAGGGCTTTTTACCTAAAGCTCATGTTGCCCAATAAAAAGGGAATCTAATGAAATCAAGAAGTGAGTAATTCTGGAACAGATCAGGATGACTACCTACTACCTTAAAGTCAGTTTTGCACTTAAATATAGCTAAATAGTGGTCTCATATCAAAAAAGGTACAAGCAGCTGATAGAGAGGAACCTGAAGTTTTCTACAGAAAACAACAAAAGCCTTTTGAGGCAGAAGTTGGTATGACTAACACAGGCCCAATTCACCAGGGTGCTTAAGAGTCAGTGTGCCTCCAGCAAAATGAGCCATGCTTCTTTTTGTGCATGTGGGGAAGTGTACTACTAAGCCCAGAGCCCTGTCAATCATTGAATGATATGAAGGATGTGATGCACTTTGTGGGAGTAGTATTTTTAATAAAATGTTTATAAGTACTGCCTTCAGAGCCTGGAAAACATGAAGATTCAGTTTTTAAATGAGTACAAATAAATGCTTGAATGGTGTGAAGGAAGAAAAATTACCTTTTCAGATGGAGAGGTTGAGGGGTAGACACTCCATCTCACCTCTGGCACCACCTAAGGCACTACAGTTTGGGCCAAGTTTAGCCCAAGCTCAGTTGGGCTCAGTTGATGCTCACATCAGCAGTACAGTTTGGGCCATGCACAGCCCAAGCTGTACTGCTGATGTGAAAATGTGGGCAGTTCCAAAGCAGGATTTATCACTCAGACACTGTCTGGAAATGCCCCTCTTATATCTCCAGGGCTGCAAGCACCAAGACACTTGAGGTAGGTTGTATGAATCTCCTGTCAACAGTGACCTCATTTGGCTTATCAACCCCCAGGGAGACCTAGGATGGACATGGGAGAGCTAAAAAGTCATGGCTGAAGGTTTTAGGAAAACACATTCCTTGTTTATTTTCAATGCAGGGTTTCCAGATAGAGTCACCTCCATCCATGATTTGAATTAAAAATGGTGCAGGTAGATCAGTCCAAAATGCTGGGTGTAATTTGGAGCACAGCTTCAAAGGCACTGTGCTCTCAGAAAACTCCTGAAGTCATAGTGTTAGAAATCATTAATATTTCAAAAAGATGAGTGCTGTTATGTGGCCCAGGGAGCAAGAGGCCAAGAGTTCACCACCACCACAGGCATTCCAGTAAACAAAGAGGAGTTTGCTTTTATTTAAGGCCTCCTTACACTGTAGAGAAAATGCAAAACGAACTTTGTGTGAAGAAAGAATCATGACAGTAAAATAGTGAAATAAGCAGCAAGAAGTCAGGGTGAAACCAAGTATTTTGTGACTTAGTTGCAAAGAGTTTACAAAGCCCAAACAGAGACAGAGGAACAAAGACTCAAGGGCCCATTGCAAATGAATAATGTGATAATTGGTTTTAAATGGTGAATGTTATAAACCAGAGGAACCTGAAGGCAGGAATTCTGAATTTCAGGTACACTGATACCACAGGATCATATAATATCTCAGAGAATTATTGAGTCCAACTCCCAAAGAAAAACCCTGCAAAGTGACAGTGTGGTAATACTTAGATAAAGTATTTCATCTAAGAAGGAAGAAATAATCAGAAAAACACACTGCCTGTGTTCATGGACATATGTACTATGATGTGCTGTTAATTCCAGAAGCAGCAGGCAATCTAGGAAGCAGATACACCTCCATGTTAAAAAAGCTTTTCTCTAGGGATGTGAAAGAGAAACTTTATTTTATTACATCTCCACCAAGGCAGAAGTCTCATTTCAGGTACAGCTAGATATAACCTGATGGGAAGGATGTAAGGGATGTGCCAAACACCAATTATAAGACTTTAAATACCCAAATTGACTTGGATTCCAAAAAATGTAGAACTCATGGCCATTAAATCATCTGAAATCCAATTTTGCTGCAGATCTGTGATACACTTCAAAGTTCAGCTGTAGTAAATTCAGAGAACATCCCTGCTTTTCTCCAATTTACTAGCAGCATAGTTAAAATGACTATTTAATTTTCACTGGGCTATGCTCTTGTCCTACTTTCTGCTATTAAGGCAGTGTTACTTGTCCTAAAGGATAAGAAAAATAACCATTAGCTAACTTCTCTCTTTCCTGTTTCTGTGTTTGCAAGCCTGTCCTTTCATCTGTTCCGACACTGGGCCTAAGAGACTAATTAAAATCCTGATAAGGAACCTTCTTTTGCATAGCATATATGCAAGAAGTTTGTTTAGTCACTAAGTTCAAGCAGGAATGATCTTTGAAGTAATCTTTCCTTTTTTGTCTTTTCATCCTCTGCCCGCTTGATATTGGGACCTACTTTGCTAATGCAGGACAGAGATTTGCATTTGCTAGGTTAATTGTGTGTGAAGTACATGCTGGGACATTCAGATTTAATTTCAATATTTTATGTCAAACTTGGGCTGGATGTTTCCTCATCAACAGGAGGACTTCTGTAGATGAAAAGGTCTCTTTGGTGCTAAAGGTGTGTACAGGCACGTTGTGGCACAGAGCTGTACTGGAGGACACGAGCTGTAATTAAAGATGAATTACATTCCAATCTGATATCAAAATTAGTGGGCCAAATGCTGAGAAATGCTCAACAACTGTTAATTAATCAAACTCCCACGATATCAGTGTAATACATTCAGCATCTCAGAATTTAATCTGATTTAATTGCACCTACCTTCATCTAAGATAAAAGTTAATTTCCCTATGGTCTTGAGCAGCATTTTCCAACCCATTGCTTGCAAACCTTTGAATGATCTCCAGGAATAATTCAAGGGCCCACACACAGCAGTTGAAACAAAAGAGGTTGGTAAATAATCTGGACAATTTTGATGGAACCACAGTGAGAAAGACATTGAAAATCATTAGAGGAATCCTCAGAGAGGGATGACTCTCAGAGTTCTTTGGGAATTATCCAATAATCAGAAGTTTGGAATTTCAAGTCTTATATTGAAGTCTTACATTTCAAAACTTATATTTAAGTCTCCTTTCAAAATGTCATCCTAGAACCTGACATGGGGGAGGACAAAAAAAATCAATCTTTTTTTCCAGGTATGGATTAAATTAAAGGGAAGCAGTTTGAAGGTAGGATTTTGAAAGGAACAGGGCTCAGAAATAGAATGTATTTGTGGAAAGGGAGAACATGAGTCACATTTATTGGATTTGGAAGATTAATGAGCATTTGGATGTTCCTTGTGTACAAATGACACATAACTCCAGACTATGAGTGACACAGGTGAGAGAGAGATCAGAGCGAATAATTTTTTGTGTAATGTAATTTCAAATGAGTTTTGGAGCTTATGTCTGGATGACTGGGAGCCAGTGCTCCTCAGAGAGTTTGTTTCACTAAGAGAGGAATGAATTTTTTTTATTTTTTAACTTAACAAATTTGCATCTATTTAAAGAAAGGGTTCTGGACCTTTCATAGGGGAAGAAGATTGGGAGATAAGAGAGTATTTTAGGCTTTATTCCTCAGGGGTTTTGCTACATCTACAACTGAGAGGGCAGCAACAAGAAAGCAAACCTTGTTTAGAATATTAAGATCTTCTCTGCATGAAATAATAAAACCAGAGAATAAAGTTCAAAGAAGACAAGATAAAAATTAATTTATTCTAGCCTCAAAGATGTGACTGTGTTTGTGTGTATTTTCAATTCTTGTCTGATTCTTTTCACAAGTTTCAGCTTTTACTGGGGTCAGTCTCCAGTACTGTCCTCCCTCCAGATGATTTTGTACCTGGATGAGCTTTCTGGTGTCCCTGCCACCCTCTAGTCTGGATAGTTTTCAAAAACATGTCAACCAGTGCTGGATAGGACTTCCAACAGGAAGGAAAGGAATCCTTTCCAAAGGAAATAGGAAGTCAGTGGGACAGCAGTACAGAGGAAACAGCTCTGAGCAACTCCATGAGTGTGAGAACAGCTTTCCCAAATTAGCTGAGGTTGAGTCCCAGGGTACTTTTATTCCCCAGGACCTTGGAGAAAACAAAGCAATGAAGTGATGGGGAAAAAAAAAAATCCCCCTAGAAATAAGAAGGCATTTGGTTCAAAAGCAACTTGGGCTCCTCATTCCCTAAGAAACAGATCACCAAGGCCATGGCAACAATGATGGAAAATGAAATAGAAACTTCTTTATGTATGTATTTTGGGAATGTATTTAGCATCCAAATTTCTTATAATGCATATTCTCTTTGTTTAATTAGAGCTGACACAAATGACCAGTTTCACTTCACCAGGCATGAATATGGCGCTTTCCTCAAAAATTTCAAAACAGCAGGAAATTAATGTTGCTTTAAAAATTTTTTTAAGAAACACTTTTAGACACTCAATTACTCATATTCTTTTCAACATGTTATTATTGCTGAAAATTATTCATATGCTTCCAAGAAAATTAACTACCACTTGGGTCTCTAAACCTCTTTCAGAAGTTGCATGTGTTAAAATTGGCTGTTTGCTTACCTTAGATTTGTGATCTGATGTTAGTGTCTGAATTTTAATTTCCGTTTCTTTCTTCAATTCAACACAATTACTTCCTCTAAAAAAAAAAGAAAAATTGCAAACGTGTGCCACAAGTTAAACATCTCCCCATTCAGTCAGAGCTTACTAATTAAAATGTTAATCAAAGTTGAAGTGCTGCACCGTATTGGAATGAAATTATTTCTTCTGGCAATCCATTCACAACTTAGAAAATATTGTTGGATTAATGATCAGTCAATTCAAACACCACATGATTAATTCTAGATTGGCCCAGCAATTATTCTGTTGCCAAGGATGTGTCAGGCATCCCCATTTATGATACTTGGTTCCTTTTCCAGGCTTAAAATACCTTGCCAAGAGAAACCAGTTTGTGCCTGAAAACTTACAGGCCTATCTTTGACATGATTTTAGACTCTGTTTTAAAAGTAATTTGGTTACTTATATTTAGTTTGAGGCAGAGAAAATTATGTAATTTGAATAATTACCTCCCAGGCTGATTTGGGTATACTAAATTTGAACACCTATAGAAAGTGTAGGTGTCCCTCTGTGAGAGTAAGTGAATGGGCAGCAAAGGAGGGGCCTGGAATAAAACAGTATCTTGAGAGAAGTCTGTTTGGACACCACTGTAATAGTTCTGTGTTGGATTATCCACTGATGTAAAGTGATGCAGCTCCATGTCTGGACAGGGACATGTTCATTTATCATCTGGCCCTAATAAGGATGGTCATGACTGCAGTAATATTAATCCATGTTTGTTCCAGAAAAGGAAATTTATGAAACTCTTAACAAGTTTAAATCGTATTTTCATATCAAAGCACTGCTAAACTTTTGGAAACTAGCAGAAAATTTTATCATCAAACAGTACCAGGAAAGCTCTTACGGAAAACAGTGTGTCTTGTTTTCCAAGGGTCATTTATTTTCTACCCAGAGCAAGGGAAATTTTGTAGATATTTCTAGCACTGATTTGACACTTTGGAAGCAATCTAAAGTCATAGAGAGAAGTTCTGACCACTGTTACCTCTGCCTGAAAAAACTCAACAGCTGAAAGAGAAGTGGTTTTGATTACACTGTGATCAGGGTGTGGCTGTAATGGAATATTTAATTTGTTGTTCAGTATGAAAGACATTGATTCTTAGGTGTGAATCAGACATACTTTATCCCCAAACAGCTTAATTAGTTCAATCACTGTACTCTTCAGAATCCCAGACATCCAAACCACCAGCTGATCCCTTCTCTGGAAATGCAGCTTTCATCATATCCCAAGGCAACTTCCAGCCAGTTTGGACACTGGGCATAATGGGAATTGCCTCCAGCTGTGGTGGCAGAGGCAAACACCCAGGGACAGTCCAACCCAGGGTCACCCACACAGATATACTTGGATTTCTGGACAGTCCCAATAAATCAGAGGGATCTTTGTGTGCCCTCATTCCAGTTCAGAGTGGGAACACAACCATACCTACCCCCATATGCCTCTCTGAGACTTTTAAGCATTTCAAGTGTATGACAGAAATAGCACAGGGAGCAAAATCCTGTCCATCTGTCAGTGAATTAGCATGTGCTTAAATAATCCTACTTTGCTGAACAATATGCAGTTGGCATTTGTCACACCATGTGGTGGAAATGGACCAAAAAAAAAAAAGTGCACAACAAGATCAGAAGAGAAAGTTGTCTCTACACCTGTCAAAGGCCTTTTTATCAGGAAATAACTTGACAATTTCAATATGAATGCCTTGGAAATGTGTTTTACAAGTTCTCTTACAACTTCTATTCCTTGCAAATGCTCCAGAAAAATAGCCAAGGAAATGGAGCATGTTCTGTGCTCACTGAACCCAGGATTCTGGATTCATCAGATCATTTAAGTTCAATAAAATTTGTAAGTGCCTACCAATGTATTCACTTTTAAGCATGTCCTTAAACACCCTGCACAGCTGGGGTGGCATAAGTACCTTGCATAATGGGCTTTCAGGGCTCACCCTGAAGGAAGCCCTTAAAACATTTTGTGATGGCATTAAAAATGTTTTCACAGAAAGTCTGTCAGCTACTGATTTTGATTTGGCTGTTAATTAGATGCACATAGTCTTGTAAAACTGAAAGAGCCATGAGGTGACCAAGAGCTCTGGAGTCCATGGAAAACATGGAATTGTGGTAAGGAACACTATTTGGCTTTGCATTGAAGCTGTTTCTGTAGTGGTCATTTCCAATTTTATTTTTAACTCATAATATGAAACTATCATAAAGGCTTTGGTGTCAATGCAAGAAATGTTATAAAATTAAGAAAAGATGCTGCAACTAGCTAATGAAGTGACCTCAAACTGGGAATCAAATTATGGACTGCTTTGATACTTGTCCCATTTTGGGGTTTTCTGGACAGCACTGTTATCCAGAACTTCCCTATATTTATTGGACAGAGACAGCCATTTCCACCTTTAACTTCCTGACACATCTTCCTTGGGTGTTTTGTCTGGACAGGCAGAGGCACTGGCTCCTTCTCAGGCCAACAGGAACACAGAGATTCTGAAATACCAGAGCACAGCAAAACCTTTCTGCCCCCACAATAATTATGGTACAATGACCAAAGTTCACTTCTTTGCCACTGTAGTAAATAACCTGACTGTAATTAAAAATTCAGCTGTATCAGTAACCTTCTGCTGTGTCATACTCAATGGAATTGAATCAAGCCATATCAAATTTATCAGTACTGCAGTTGTTCCCTCTCTGCTCAAAGTAGTAATTTTCTGGAAAAAACTCCTTAGATTATATGTATTTGTGTGCTTACAGTTCTCCTGTCTTGAACGTAAAAAGTACAGCATGAACTGTGAGCTTTCAATAGTTTAGTGAGGAGAATTCTCCTTACCTTGTTTACTTCTGACAGTTCTGTTTCTGTTCCTTTGCCAGTTTACAACATGCACACTCAAAAACCCACCACCATTCCAAGTAATTTATAGAAAAAGTATTCTTGGAAGAATCCAGTGCCAAACAGGCATCCATGTTCAATATCCAGTGAGTTGCTGCCAGCTGTTGTTGCCAGATGACAACAATATGAAATTAAGAGCAACTATTAGCATAGCTGGATATGGAACTAAAGTAATTCCTGCTGTCTCAGTGAAATTTCATTGACACAGTGAAAGGTGGAGAGGAGAAACTGTGGCCAGATGAGCGGCAAGGCAACAGC
Source organism: Aegithalos caudatus (assembly GCA_013389925.1). Taxonomy (NCBI): domain Eukaryota; kingdom Metazoa; phylum Chordata; class Aves; order Passeriformes; family Aegithalidae; genus Aegithalos; species Aegithalos caudatus. The sequence goes on from WEIU01004141.1 coordinate 386,567, forward strand.
AGGTCCTGCTACTTAATTCCAAATTAGAATTCTATTAAAGTCATCAGCATCTTCCAGGAACCTTTCTGGGACAAACAGGAGATTCACACAGATAATAACCCAAGCCATCAGCTGGTGCAAATCAAAACAACTCCATTCCAGTCAAAGGAGTAAGATTCATTTATCCCAGCTGAGGATCTGTAAGTTTCTTGTCAAAAGAAACTTCAACAGCACCGCAAAAGTCTCTTATTTTCAAACATTCAGGATTTAAAAGCTAGCATTTCCCCTAAAATCAAAACACTGCTACTTTCTGGTCACTGGAGCTGTTGAGGGCCTTAGTCTGTTCTCACTGAACACAACAGTGACATTCCCTGCGGAGTGCAGTGAGACCAGACCAGGGCACAGAAATAAAAATTGGAGGCAAATCCTTTGCTTTTACTTTTAAAATTCTGGTAACAGAAGACTAGAGAAAGGCAGAGTGATTCCAACACTTATGACCCATTGCTAGAGCTCATTCTCAGACTGATATATGATGCTGGTTCAAGCTGTAATGCCCTTTTTATGAATGCTTTATTCCAGACCACAAAAGCATAACATATCAAACCTGTTTTAAGTCTAAAGAAAACTAATTTAAAATAATATCTTACCCCTTCTTCTTGATTGCCTTCTCTAACATTTTCTCATATGATACTTTTTCTTTATCATATTGGGCCACTATTTTGTCAATTTGTGTGCAGTGCAACTTCTGCATGGCGCTGTGCTCCTGGAAAACAGTAGGACCTTACAATTAGGTTGATGGGATGTTCAATTTTCTTACAATATCAAAGAATATCAGTGTGCAAACAGACAATTTTGACAATGGAACTTAATCTGGTCTAACAATGTGGTATTAAACATTCCAGGTATTCTACCACAAGCACTAAAACATTTCTTCTTGTTTTGAAAAATTAAAACCTCTAGTAAACCTTAAAAATATGGCACATTTTAAAACAAAACAATGATGGGGAAAAAATCTGATGGAATAAATGTCCATTTAAGTACAATTCTGAAGAATCTGGCCCATGATCCCCAGTGACAGCAGCACTCTCACCATTAAGAAATCCCACCTTGTGGCAGACATCTCCTTTAGCAAGTGACAGCAAGATGTGCAATACAACTTAACTTTATATTTTCCTTTATCAGAGCACAGCTCACAATGATGCAAATATTTGACCAGCACAGAAAGCAGCAAATACTGAATTTACACTACAATAGGTCTTTCATTTATGTTATTTTATTAATACCCAACTGCCCCACATTTTATCTAATCATGGCAAAAAGAACCTCATTAATCAAAATGGCTTCATCCAGGACTTTATCTCTATTTTTATAGCTCTTTTTGCATCTATTCCACACTTGCTATTCTACAGCTCTTTATTATTATTTTCTATACACCTTTGCCTTATCACTATTTCTTCCTCTAAAAATGCTAATTAAATACTTTTACACTCACTTTTACCAAAACAGCAATACAAATGCTTTCAAAAATCTAGTACTGGGCTGTACCCCAGCACTCCAACATCTGCCAAGCACTTCCCCAGGGAACACATACAGCTTCCAAGTGGTGTAGTCAGAGTGGGGAACTGAATTTGCTGTTCCAGAGAGGATTTAAAGGGAAACAAATAGACTCTGTCAATATTAAAACATGCCAGCCTCTCACCAGGGGATGTCTACACTGACTAACCAGGCAGGGAAAAATAGGGACAGTGAAAAGAATGACTCAAGCTTGACAACATCAGCCAGCCACAGGTGAAGTGACTGAGAGCACCTCTCAAACTTCCCACTCCCCTCTGAATGAGCAGAATTCTTGCCAGAAAATGAGGAAATTCTTGCCACGAAAGACTAAGAACAAAATCTTCAAAGCATGAGACTTCTGCCCAAACTTCTGTCAAAATTCTAAGAAATACAAGTGTTTTTTTGTAGGGTCTTTTGTATTCAAATGCAAAGTTTCAGTTGCTACCATGTTCTAGGTTGATTCTGAATAAGTTTGCAGGTAAAAGTCTCCTCAGGTAGGTTCTCAGGATTTCCTCAAGCCCACTGCATTTCCACACCTTTCGTGTGGATATATTCACAAATTATATATCATTACAAATTGAAGACACAGTTCTGCCAGTGTTCTGAGAAGCCACTTAATTGGTATAAGAAGACTCAAATCACAGCAAGAGTATCCACAGGAAAAGAATAAAGAGCCATATACTGTTCCTTTGGGAACAGTGTGTGTGTGAGTGTGCAGAAATCACAGTTCAGTCTATTAAAGGGAAGAGGAAATAAATCCCCATTATACAAACTGTTATTACTGTCCAGTATCTCTCTAAAGCAACATAAATACTGAGCACAACAGAAACCTGAGTTCTGGAGGATTCTCATCACAGAATACAAGGATAAGGAAATAAAAAGAAGGATAACATTTCCGGTTCAAAAATCCATTTTGCAGAATTTTATTTGTCTACAGTCCCATTGTCTTTTGTACTCCTGCTTTTGCATTGGGAAATGGAGATTTTTTAATGTTCATTTTTACTAGGCTTTAATTCAAACAGTATATATTTTCAATGTCAATAAGAATGTGCAGGAGATGAATTTGGGGATTCAGATTAATTATGTAATTGTGGTTACTGTCTAGAACCATATTAAATTCATCAAGGGGCACTTGTGACCATCTCTGTTGTGTCTGAAACTGCTAGAACTGTACACCACAATCCTCTGCTCAGCTGCTGGGCTGGTAGAGAATATAACAAAGTAATCCCTCACTATCCTTCCTCTTCTGTCTAGCCCAAAAAGCACAGAAACTACCTGACAGCTCTGAAAAATATTAAAATGAAGTAGAGGCCCGTAACAGCAGGCTGCTAAAAAGTGAAGTTGGTTGACTGAGATATGTCCTTTTCTTTGCCCACCTACCTGTGATGCCACCCCAGGTCATTCACCTAAACAAGACTCACTATATAACTTGATAAAGAAGAGATATAAACTAAAGGTCATCATTCAGACACATCAGCTGTTCTGTAGCTGAATATAAGATATCAATATTAATTCATACTAGGAGATTCAAGTTACTTCAGGGAATGTAAGCAGGAAATACTCTACCTCAAAAGCAGACAAATGCAGGTGTTTCTATGGATGCATTGTTTAAAGAAAAGTACCTGCACAGTATGCAGAAGTGACTGGGCATATTCTTTTAAAATTACCAAAAGCACAGGTTAACAGTGCTAAGATTCAAGAGAGGTTATTCCTAACAAGGAGATTTTTTAAAAAATGGTGACAATCACATGAATTTGCCACTATTTTTCAAAAGTCAAAGACAAGGAATACTACACCACCAGTGGTTGATAGCTTCCTACTGGACTGAGTTTTGGATGATGTTCTTTGCTCCCAAGAGCAATCATCTGCTCTTCAGCAATCCCAAAAGAGGGAGTTTTGGAGAATGTTTTCATAGTTGCTGTAGCCAAAATGGCTGAAATGCAGAACAGAAGTAAATAAATGGAAGGTAACATCAAAAAACAACACCAATAGAGTGTTGTGTGCTGGGAAGCTTGGCACCACCTTATTTTTGTTTGCCATAATGCATTTTCCAAAGCCAATTTCAGATGGAAAAGCATTAGACTTTTCTTTCCTTAAGCATTATGCACAATTCCCTTCTGCTTATTTACTCCTCCAGATCTCTGGAGTGTCTCTGGTTAAATGAGAGCCAGCCTATTTCTGGTGCTTTTAGGTTCATTCTGCTTCAAACCCAGGCTTCCTGAGGCTGATCATGGACAAGCAGCTGCAGAGTTCTCCTGCTCCATCCCAGCTGATAAAGTGCACTAAGAGCAGTGATGAGCACACCAAGTACTGCCCTGAGATCCTCTCTGAGCTAAGGTGGCTGCACTTTCCAGCTCAGACTCTCTGAATTCCAGGAGCTGCCCTTGCTGGAGCCTTTAGCCAGGCATGCCCCCGGCAGGCACTTTGTGGTTAGGACAAACTCACACTCTGTACTTAGGAGCAGCAGGACACAGGCTGGCTCAGACATGAAATAGCTGTGCTTGAGCTAATGCTGAAAGCCCTTCTGAGTGCAGGGCTGAGTTTTTAGATTATGACTGTCAATTTTTTCCTCAGATTAGAGGAAGCAAGTGCGAGCCTGAACAGATGGATTTTTTTTTTTTTNGCAAGCACAGTCTTGGCTCAGATATCCTGTGGGTCATGTGTTTGAGGGAGAGACACCCCTGAGTATGTCTGTTTTCTACATAATCACAGGATAATTTCTATAGAAAATTGCTGGCTGTTGGCCAATGAAATGACAAAGTAGTGTACAAAAATTAGAAGGCCCCAAAAAGATCAGCCCTATGAAGTTCTAGAAACTGTTGATATCAAAAAGTGTTGGTGACAGACACTTTTCTTTGAGCATGGGCTTTGCAAACAACACAAAAATGCAGAAATCACTCATTTCTGCTCTGCACAGTCAGTAAGGAGGCTGAAATCTAACTATTTAAGTGCCTTTCAATCCTAAGAATTCCAAAAAAGTGCCAATTAGTAAAAGTAATTTCTCCATACTTCATTGTACAGAGAGTCCCATGCCCAAACAACAGCCATGAAAATAAACACAAAGACTGATGTTAGAAATGCCCAGGCAACCACATGACATCAGACCTGCAGGAATTGGTAAGCAAAGAGAGCAAGGGAACAACTGCCCCAAAAGCCCAGAATGAATTTGCACGTTTGCCAACATTCAGAACTTGAGATATTTTCTTCATTTATTATAACTCTTTCTATAACAAAAGTAATGGTTTTCCAATGAAAGAGAGCAGGGTGAAATGGGCTGTGATTTTCCACCACGAAGCGTATTTGTGGTAGTGATACATGTAATTGTGGTATTCCCTGCCAAGAAAAAGCTGACTATAAAGTGGTTAACACACATATAAATAGAGGACCAGGGCTCTTAATTTCTCAGCTACACATCCCAGCTCTCTCTGGTGATCCTGCAGTTTCTCCAGCCTGCCTTCAGTGCAGCACCACCTCCCATCATTACTGCCTTGTTTTTCCATGCTACCTGTCAAGAAGTCATGCCAGAGGGAGCAAGACAAAATCATTACCTGAAAAAGGTGAGCCTTGGATGTTTATATGGGTTAAATAAATGTGCACCCAGTCTCAGGCAGACATACAAAGGGTTGCCAAAGAGAAAATGTGCTCACTGCAGCATATTTCAGTACATTTAAAACATATATGCTTTTCTTGGGAGTCCAAATACCATTCCTTAGTCTTCCCCTCTAATTTAATTAGGAACTGCCTTGGCTAGTGAGCAACTTTTTTCAATTAGGCTCAGAGAACTCCTAATGATCTTACCTTGGCATGTTTCTTCTTTAAGGCATTCAGCTCTTTCTGCTGTTTCTTTAAATGCTTTATATAAGCCTGAAAAAAGAGAAGCTGGATCAATTTTTCTGTGGCCATCTTGACTGTAACCAGGTAAAATCCTGGCTACTTAAAACAAAAAATTAGGAGCACATCCTGAAAAGCTTGTGTCAATACTTACCTTCATTTGCTTTAAATCTTCTATCTTCACTTGAGGAATAAGGTCTATACCTGGGAAGGTATTGATACAGTTTATCTAAAACTGCATAGATACTAGTATACATCATATTTAAAATTTGAGTCTTACCACAGCAACCTACATTTAACTTAACAATTAATTAATTAATTAATGTTTTTCACCACATTAAAAAATAATCACAGGTTAATGAGAAAATTATTCATCAAGATATAGCTAAGATACAGTCATTTTCTTTTCCCATGCACTCTTCAATCAATTACCTTGTGGAAAAAGAACTGAATCAAAGAGTGTATTTTAATTTCTTACAGTTCTGGACTGAAGTGTCAAAACACAGCAATCTAAGAATTGAAAAAAGCTCCTTTTCACAAACACAGCAAACCATTTATGAATATTAAAACAGCTTCACAATTTTGGTCTCTAGCTGGAGATTGCTCTGGCACCAGTTCCTCCAGTGGGGAGGTTTCTTGGGTAGGGTTCTACATGCCTACAAAACTGAGGCTAGGTGTGCTTCTCCTCAGGTTAAAACACAGGAGGGAAAATTAACTTGCAGGCTGTGTAGTAACCAAAATAAAATTTGCATTTTGCTTAATACCAGGCTATTGGAAAAAGAGCAGAAGTGTGCTCCAAGGTTAAAGGAGAGTTTAAAAAATGAAGGAGAAACAGAAAACTAAAAAGTGAAAATTCTAATGAAATTTCAATCACACAAGACTAACACAAGTACTATGTAGATGAATGACAATGCAAACAAAACCTGATCTCATTTAATGTTTATGTTTTAATAAACGCTTTGTGACATAATAAGGGATTTTAAAAAACTACTAAGCACATCCTATATGTAAGTGTTAATAAAAATGTCAATACAATGCCACGAGAGTTGTAATTTTTAGGTTTTTCTGAGATTTCACACAGAACTATTTGCCCGTGTATAAATATACTGCACATATATTTAGTTAAGGGCTCTTAATAATGTCTATGGACTATAAGATTTCCTTTGCCTTGAAAAGGACTTTCTGGCTTTTAAGGTGAATTTAACTGGAAAATGCTCAGACACAGTAAAAGAAAAAAGGAAGGGGAGGAAGAGAGGTAGGCAATCTCCTCAGGGAATATGAATTTTTCTTTTCTTAGAAGCATAAGACTCTGCTCAAGTATATGGTATCAACATTAGTCTAGTAAATGAGACAGGAGCAGATGTAGGCACAGCTAGAGGCTGAAGTTTTCAAAAACACAAGTGATTTAACTCTTACTGAAAATCTGAGACCAGAAAAACCCCCACATTCTTGTGCATTTGAAAGCCTTTCCCATTTTGCTGCACAAGTAATTTCTAATAGCAAGATGAGTTGTATATTTTAACAGTGGTAGAATTATTCAGATCTTAGTAAACTACAGAGATAAGAAACACAAAATAAGGATCCTTACATGGGATATAAAAATGATCAGCCCTATTTTCACATACAAGAATACAGATAAAAATTGCAGTGAGGAAAGTGTTAAGTATTGAAACCTCAGTTTAAAAGCAGGCCTGCATCAGGCTGCTGGGTTTCTAAACAGACTTCCTCAGGATTTTATTTTAAAACATTTACTACATAAAACCACTACACAGAACATTTCCTTAGGTCTGACTCCATGGCCAGCAAGAATCAGTTGTCAACCCCAGCAAATTCCATGCTTCCCTAATGCACACTAAAACTAACACTTGTGCATCTTGGTCATGATACATGAAATATGAAAACACCTCACTCCATGAAGTAACCTGGGGTTTAAAAGGGAAGAACTTTGGAAAGAGCTCAGGTGCCAGAGACAACCTGAAGCTTTGACTCATTGCCAAAAGTGACTGCAGGGAAATGGCTTTTTAGTTCTCAGGAGATCCCTTCACATGTGTGTACTCAGCCACGGGTTAAATTTGAGAACAAGTCCTCCATGCTCTTTTTCCCTTCTGTCAACAATTTTGGGCCAAGGTGGATGAGTGAGTGAACCACATTCTAATTCTTGTGGCCCATTAACAGAAATATCTATTGTCTTTCATTCAGCTGTACAAATTTGTTTTCCCACTTAATCTTCATTACCTGTGATGATATGGGAGAAACAAATAATCCCATTTGACTGTATAAAATGACTTTGTAGAGTGAACGGTGAAGAGTTAGGAAAAAATACTTATTCACTTATAAATTATCACATTTAATTTTTTTTTTTACAACAAACATGTCATTTCCATAATCACCATTCAGAGTAAAACCACACTGTGAAAACATTTTAATTGTTGGGAAATCTCTACAGAATCCAGTGAATTCTAAATACCTTTAATTACTTAAATCTGCAACCTTGCCAAGGGATTTGTGAGGGGAGAAAAAAAGCAGAAGAGTTTCTGTGGACTATGCCAGATAATAGTCACTCCTATTGGCACTCCTCCAGGCATCTGTACTAGTAAACTATTCCCAGAGCCATGCAGGTTATGTGTATAATATGCACACATATATTAAAAAATATATAGCTGTATACTACAGGTATACAGCTACACTAAGAGGTCACTTTGTAAAATAAAGCTGCATTACCTTTATACAGTCATTTTAGTAATACACAAAATTCATTTGCAATTAGACAAAGACAACTCCCAAAGGCAATATGATAAGAATGAATATAACTCCAAAATTAAACTTGAATAATGAGTGTTTCTCTGCAGCTTTCTGAATCACTACAGAACAGAGGGAGTGATTTTTGTGTACCTTTCTTAGCATCAGTCCCAGAGCCAAAGCCTGCGGTGGTGCTTGGTCGAAGCTCAGAGCTGCTCTGAGGTGTTACATTGGCTTTGGGATTATTGGCTTTTCCTTTTCTGTCATTCTTTGAAGTGTCATTTGGTACATCAGCTATATCACTCTGAAAGAAACATCACAATAAACTGATTGTTGTTTTGCCTGTAGTGTAAAAAGTTGGGAAAATTGCTGAACTGGCTTACTTTAAACATAATAAAATTGCAAAATATTTTCAAACAACAGTATAGTAAAACATTTGTAACCTATTTCAAATGGATATTTACTAAAATACAACTCCGCCCCCATTTATTAAAATCTGTCCTCCTAAAGGATGTATTAATGTGATCCAAGAAAAGCTAGTGAGTATTTTAGTAAATTACATAAGCCAGACAAAGAAGCTTATATTTGAAAATGAGAAGTGATAAGGTGCATTGATTGGAGAAGGGCCAGTTTACTTTAAATAAAGAACACAGCATGGACATAAGTGGGTTGTGTTTGTCATTGATTCTACTTACAGTTTCAATACCCATAGCTCTCATTTGGTCTGCTCTTTTTTCTGTGATAGACAAAAATTTCTTTGGATCTGATAAAGCATCCACAATATCTATAAGAAAAAAAAAAATCAACTTTTATGAGCTTTGGAGGCATCTGGAAATTAGTATTTTACAAAGGCTTTATTCTATCCCTGTTATTATGAGACGTGGCTTGCAACAAGAGTCCAGCTTTCTGAGGTGAATTTGGCAGGACTGGAAGTGCTTATCTCCATAGCATCTAGAACATGGAATAGTTCACAATGCACCAAGGTGTGGTATTAATCCAGGTACCTTATTTAGGAAAACTCCAATGACTCCATCAGACTGCTCTAACTTCGTCCCAGTTAATGACAAGAATTTGAGACCAGGATGGGATCCTCCTGAGTCACAAAGCACTATCTCTGTCCCTTGGTTGAGGGGTGCAGGCTGACATGGGACTGCAGGGAATTGCAGAAAATGCCATTATATTTCCTAGCTAAAGAGCAGTTTCAGGTGGATTAAAGCAGTCAGGTAAATCTATCCTCAGTAGCCTTTGTGATACTCCATGTCTGGCACATGACAGGCTGTGAAATGGCTTTTCTAGGAATGACCAACAACTGAATCTTGCACATGACACAGTGCCACCAGTGGTATCACAGCCCTGGGTACCAGACAGAATATTGAATCTGTTTTCCATATGCAGTAACAAATGTACAAGCATAGGTTCACAGGATGACAAAGTCCCAGGAATTTTTAACCTGCATATCAAATAATCTCTTTCTGTTCTTAACTCCAACAGTGAAAAAAAGAAGTGAAAATATCCAACCCATGAAAAGGGTTGGCAAGAAACTTCTTGTTCAAAGAAGGGGCTGGGCTGTATCATCTCCCTCCCAATGTGAGCTGTTCTGTGAAATGTTCCTCTGAAGGCACAGCACAGACAGGTCTCCCATTCCCACAAAAGTTGCACTGAACATTTAGCATTACCCTTGAGATCTGTTTATCTACACAAATAGGTCATCTCCAATAACTGCTGCGACCCATTGATGTCTTCTGAAATTTATTTCACATACACAAAAGCCATGTAGAATTTATTTTTAGCCATGGCAATGGATTGTGGCTCAGCACTGACTGTTTCTCCTCTCCCTAACTCATTAAGGATGTCTTTTTGTCCTTGGCACGCACTTTTCAATGAAAACCCAGGGCTACCCTGCCAGCACGATGCGTCACTTGAAAATTGAACCTGATTATCACGAGCTTCTAGGTAAAAATGACTAACGTGTTTGGGAGAGCAGGACCTCTGTGGATTGTGCAAGGAAGCACACAAGCACATCACCAAAGGCTCAGCACTTCTGAGGGGGCTGTGACTCATCCCTGCCTCTCACTGTCATTTGTCCTCTGCTTGTGCTCCCCTTTCTCCCCAGGGAGGTGAGCTGGGGGTGGGCAGCAGCATTTTGTGGGAGAACTGCAGTTAAATATAAAACTCTGAGAAACTCTGCAAGATTACATTACAGAGGGCACCAGTCACTAAACTAAGCACCCAGGCTTACTCACTACAGTTTTCTATAATAGAAGCTTCTCTTTGGAGAATGCTGCTTCATTTGCATCAGTTTGTGCCATTATTGTGATTTTATTGGGAACAGAGGGGCTGATGCAAATAAACCACAAGAAATTACAAAGCTATAAAATAAAAAAAGGAAAACACACATCTTTTAAAGCCTTCAATGCATCACCAGTTCTAGTTATTATTCAGGGCACATTTTAAAATCTTACTCATACAGGTTAAAAAAACAAAAAAGAAAGAAAAAAGAAAGAAAAAAGAAAGTAGGCAGCTACTGACTTGAGCTCTACCTTCCTACAGGTTTGCTAAAACAACCATGGAGATCCTAATGATAGCACATAAAACAATGAGAAGTTCACTGCAGATGATAAGTAATTAAACACCACATGCCAGCAGAATATTAATGATTCCACCTGAGTGTCAGAAGTTATTTCCCAGTTGTTCATCATGCTGCTGTTCTATATCAATGAGGAAAATATATGAGGCACATCCAGCCTATCTGGGAAGGGAGAGGAGAACTATAATTGATCTAATTTAGTTCCTGTTAGTATGGAGTCTGGTTTTGCCACTATTGACAGTACACTACAACAACCAGTCCTGTTCTAGTAGCATTTTACTGTAACAATATTGTTACTTAGGGGTAGCAGTGTTTTCCTACCTCTATCAAATAAGCCATCTACAGCACTGCTGACAGTGTAGCACACAATTTGAAAATTCTAAACTGGTGTTGAAATTCTCTTTGGGAAACAAGTCTTTCACTTCTGCATGTGCAGAATGCAGTTTAAAATGTAAAATAAACAAATCTTTTCCCCTTATGGGTCCAGCACAGCTCAAGCCACATTGAACTCAGTGCTAAGTTTAAATTCTATTCTTAGAAAAAGTCTGGTATCATAAAACATCAATCCCAAATCAGAAGCACATTCTTAACTGAGAAAATATTTTAACTGAGTCATTTACTGTCAAAAGCTTCAGTTCAGGTAAGAATTAAAGGACACACTTAAACATGTCTCTTAGATTGATGATTCAATTACCCTTGAGAATCTCAAGTTTAAGCAGAAGCTTACATTTCTCTTGAGACAAAGTCCCTGCAGTTAAATACTGTGGATGAAAGGTGCTGCATAATGGCATGGTGATGCTCCAAGGCCTGTGCCAAAACTCCAGCTGACTTGCCAGAAACCAGGATCTCACATGTGAACAGCACAAATGTTTCTGTAATACTTACTTTGCCATGAAATATTGTTACTGAAGTCTCAGCCTGTTAATTTTTTGAAGTCTGGATATGCACAGACTTGAAGATAGGCTAGGTCAACCCTCCCTTCCTCCAGTTTCTACTATGGAAATCACACTCAGAGAAGTGCAGCCATTCTTGGGATGGCAGCAGGTTTGAAATAGGTTTTGTGAAGAGAAAAACATTGGTTTGATCAATAATCTTTTACCAGTAACCCCTAAGGTAATTGCTACAGATTCAGAGCACTAACATTTTGTGCAATTCCTATCTTACAGTTTTAAATGGTTTAGGTACTGTCCAGTGTACAAGCAAACTTCATCTGGGGTGAAGAAGCTCTTTCCCTCAGGGGGAACTCATGCATTACACTGATTTTAGTGGTGTAATGATTATTCTCAGCTCTTTGTTCCCAATTTGCCACCGTTCAGTATAAATTACCACAGCTCTGCCAGCCTGATTGTGCAAATGGCTCACATTAAATAACTTTCCTGAGAACCTAAAAACAATTAAACCACACTAAAACCATGTAAAATTTGGAGTGAAAAATGCAGAGGTTTTAGATGCTGAATTATTTCACTGGCCATTTCTAAAAACATGCCAATATTCCCAAGAACATAGCATTGGTTTTGTTGGAAAAAAACTAAGTTTCTGAATGCATTTTTTTATACTTATAGGCCAACCAATATAGATAAAGTACAACCTAACCTTACAGACATTTGTCCAACAATATGTAATAAAAAGAAGACTCTTTCTAAATTGTCAACAGAGAAAATCAAATTAAGCTGAGCAGTAGTAGCTTATTTTCCATGTTACTTTGTCATTTAGTAGATTTATGCTTTTATCAGTAACACTTGGTCAAAAAGCATATTTCTTAACTTAATATCCAGAGATTCCAAGGACTTATAGAAAGCTGGAAATACTGATTCTTTCCATCCTCCAACACTGCATGTGTGCTTCTGGCTGGCACAGTGACACTGGAGCACTTCAGGACCTGCACACCAACACCCAAGAGCCACAGCACACCGAGATCAAGGCTTATCTCACCTCCAAAACCATCAGGCACGTATGTTTTAAGCACAATGTTGCAGAAAACCGTGGGAAGAGAGAGTGGTTTGTTGCCCTCATTCCGAAGGGAAATGTGTCTGTAACCTGCTTGCAGCCCATCCAGAGGGAGGATCCTCTGACCAATCAGCTTATTATTGTCATCATACACTGCTATTCTCAGGACAGCAAGATCAGGGAGGATAACCTGGAAAGCCACAAAACGCAGACATTCAATAACACCGGCAGAGCAGCTCCCTCCCCACTTCCCATGTGTGAACTTTGGATGCCAGAAACTATCATCACTGAAAGGTCAGGTCATACCCTGCAAACCCCACTTTTCAAAATTAATCTTTCCTAGAAAAGCTTTTTTTCACCCTAAATAACGGGTAGATTTCAGATTATGTAAATCCTGCAGCTCACAGTTACACCAGCTAAATATTTTATGTTTACTTCTCACTACTGAAGACTGGTGACAGTGATAAGAAGGCAGGTAAATACTGCATGGGAAATGACAGATACAGCAGCAATCAAAGGGCAGGTAGTGCTGGATCAGGAGGAATTATGACAGAAAGATGGGATTTGGGATGCATCCAAAAGGGCAAGGAGAGGGCAAGCAGAGGCTGATGGGGATGTCTGAGCTGCTGAAATGCTGTGCAGAGGTGGGTGCTGCACTCAGGACATGGGGGTTCAAGGCATGCAGGGGGAGCAGGGATGCTGCAGCCTCCTGCATCTGTCAGTCCCCACCTGGGCTGACCAGGACAGGAACAAAGAGATCCCCTGCCCTCCCTGGAGCAAAGGTGCTGCTTCTGTGCATGGAGCAGTGAGGAGGAGACAGACAAACAGAGGTGCAGCTCCTCTGCCAGCCCACCTCAGTCACACACTGGGAAAGATTTTCCACTCCTTCTCTACCTGGTGCTATTCACCATCAACTGTGGGATAAAAGGGAAGACCTCAGTAAACTGTGTCTGCCTTCTCCCTTAGACTTACCCCTGCCACTTCCATTTTGAGTCTTGGGGCACAAAATAAAGGTTGCTTTTGGCCTCTGAACCCAAGTGAACAGTTCAGGGATATTCTGTTCTACTCAACTACAGCTTAGTACTCCCAGCACAGGTCACCACCAGCCCTTACTCCCTCCTCCCCTTACACAACAGAGGGACAACACAGAACCCAGGTTAGAATGACTGAAACTTTATTTTAATTAAAATAAAAACGAGAAAACATGACAGAGGAACAACGAAACACAGTACCTGAGAACAACTGTGTAGGGTTAAGCATCAGCCTGAGGAGAACACTGCAACCCAAACAGGGCAGGTAAGATCTCCCCTACAGGTCACAGATCAGCACATCTTTCATTACATGAAGGTCTTTGACATAGATTTGGCAAGGAGCAGAAGTGGGGACTAAAGTTGTTCCCTTTCCATTAATTTGGTCTATGGTACTCTGGTATGCACTTCCACCCTCTCATGATGTTTTAGCACTGTGCATCCCATGCCTCCATTGCAGCTAGAGGAATCCTTCCTGCTGTTTTCCTGCCACTCACCTGCTTGATCTTCAGTGTATGTTGATTACATTGCTAAGCTATGATGAGGGCCTGAGTTGAAGAAAACCAATCTCTTGTCTGACCTAGGAGTTCAAGAGAACGTGTGACCATGGGATTGCTCACTGAGGAGCAGTGATGAGAAATCCTGGCCTCAGCCTCTGTACTCATGTCCCAACACACAGGTGACACAGGGGTGCACCCTGGAATTTATGGCCCTTTTGATGTAAGAAATCAGACAGCAGCAGATGCTGATCATATGGCCAGCAGGTCATGGGCAGCAGAATTGCCTGTACATAAGCATCTTCCCTGTGCCTCCTCACACACAGAGAAAAGCACTTGAAGTCACAGTCATCCCAGAATATGAGCTCAGAAAAAATTCTTGCATCGACTAGATTTCTATTAAAAACTTGCTATGCTGTTGGGAAAGCAGATTAAGTGTGTAATATACCCAAGTGTGAAGAATTATCACCACTCGGCAAAGTCTGAACTTTGGAACAGAGGTCTGAACTTTAGAACAGAGGTCTGAACTTTGGAATAAAAGAGCAACGATTTTGCATGACAACAAAACAGGTGTAAGCAAAACAGATGTAATCAAAGACAGCACTGTAACACATGTAGTCTGGATGAAACTCCAGTCAACAGAAGAAAAATAAAATAAATAAATATATATATATGTGTGTATCATATATATATAAAGACTGAGAGATAAAAACTGAACACGGACAAATGGTCTCTCTCTTTAAATCCCCCATGCCAAGAAAAAAAGGGTTGCTTTTCTTTTGGTATTGAAAAAAAAAAAAAAAAGAAAAAGGTACATGATGCACATGGACTACTGAAGGAGGGAGCTGGCAACACGCCTGAGGAACACAGCACCCTTCCAACTTTTCCATGTAATGACATTGACCTTAGCTTTGGATGCAGCATCTCACCTGCCCTCTGGGCTGAAGGAACAGTGCAAGATAGCAGCCACTGCCAGGGCAGGGAAGAAGAAATCTCCAGGGAATGATGGTGTCCACCAGCGGGGCTCATTCTGAGCAGACTGCATACCTTGAACACAGGCATGGTCACAGAGGAGGTGGCTACCTCCAAGTGGGAGGAGGAAGCAAAGGGGAGGAAAAAGCCAAATGGAAACAAAAACAACAACAAAAAAATCATGTGATAGCTACAGAGGTTATCCATTAGAAAAATAAAACTAAAGCAAAATTAAAAAAAAAAAAGAAACCAAAACAAACCAAAATCAAGCAGCCTCTTGAAAGCTGATTTCAGCTTTACATTGTTTACTGCAGTAAACAGGGGCCCTACAAACCCTTTTCCATGGGAGCGGCACTCATCCACGTGAGCAGTCAGGCTGAAGCAGGGAGGGCTGGCTCAGGAGGGCAGGGAAGCTCATGGGCACAAGCAAACCACGGGGTGTGCTTGGCAGAGATCCCACATCCTACCTTCCTAAAGACAAAGGACTCCTCGTTGTACACGGGGTTCAGGCCGTTGTTCATCACCATGCGCGTGCGGAACTCCTTGCGTATCGTGTCCGTGGGCAGCCCGTACATATCCACCTCCACGTACGTCCCAATCTTCTTGTCTGACAAGAACTGGCCAGAGATCACCTGCAACACAGGAACAGAGTGAGGAAAAGCAATACTAGGTAAGGATATGGGAAATAGTGGTCATTTTTTACTGATGTCACTCTGAGAAATGGTTTATGGCTGGCAGATGCGTTTAGTTCCTCATATGAAAATCGTATATTTCCAAGTGCACCTCTTTAGAAAAGCTTTTGTGATCAGATACATAAATATAACCTTCATCTGAAATGACTGTGCTATGCTGTTACCAGTTGTCAGCCATCCCAACCAGCCAGTGTCTCACAGATGCATTCACTGTATGAAAACGCTGGATGGAACAACCAGAGTTGGCACTGCTATTCCACAACTTCAAATGTTCTGTTCAGAAGCATTTTTTACTATGATACATCTTGACCACAAGAGGTGAAAGGAAACTACTGCTCTGCTTTCACTTAGGTGAAGGCTTGAAACTAATCATGTGTCAGTCCTACTCCATATTATGTGTGGAAAGTGCAGGATGCTTAAAAAGTGAAAAAACCAAAACCCCCACACGATTCCTCTGTATTGTAATATATTTGAAGATTTGTTGCCATTTCACTACAAGTCAAGATTAATCTAGCCACAGCAGATGATTACTCCAGGGAAAATTTTTATTTCATCAAGATGATCTATTACTTAAAAACACAGCTAATGTTTTCATTACTACAATCAAGGAGGGAGAAAACAAACTGAAACACGATTTCACAGACCTAAACTCATTCCAAATCCTTTTGTTTCCATGACCTAACATCCTTCTGGGGAACACCATGGATAATAGATCTGAAAAGTTATGTGGCTGAGGGGTATCACTGCTGGTACACACCACTGCTTAATTACAAAATTTATATGGAATTTTATACTAGTTTTAGTCACAAAACAAAAGTAACTGTCAAAACACATGACCTAAGAACTATCTGATCCCACTTCCTTCTTGGAGGGACTTGTGCTTTAATTACCATTTAAGAAAAACAATATTAATAAATCATGTTTATTCTTCTAGAGGTGCAAATGGAACTTAGCTCAACACCTAGAATGCATGAGGAATGCTTGGTCAGCGTGGAAATTTAAATTTCCATGGTGTGAAATTTAAATGCAGGACATGGAAAATGGTAAATGAAACTGCAGTCTTTTGCTCACAAAACAGGTTTTAGAATACTCAGCCTCCTTCCAAAATTTGACACCTAACCATGTTTTAAAATGACAACAGGAGTTTTATGGACCTTGTTACTCATAGATAACTCCAAAGTAAGGGCCTGCCTCACATTAACCATTTTTCTCTATTCATTTTGAAATATTCTGTCCATATGTGCCCCAGAATCCTCCCTGTGCTGTGGTGACAAGTGATGCTGTGCAGTTTCATATTGTACATGAGAATGAACTTCACTCCTGTATCCATTTGTGTGGGCTCAAGTATTTCAAAAAGACCATGAAGGCTGCTAGAATATGACAATGTGTAATAACACATAATTTCTAATTCTATCATATTCCACTCAGATCAAGTAAACAAAGTCATCTTAGCCAGCAATTAAAAAAAAAAAAAATAAAAAAGGAAACAATTTGTTGAAATCTACCCAGTCCAAGCACATTTACTTTATATATCCTATTTCTGATGATTTTAAATGTGCTTTTGGATGTGATGCCAGCTGTGTGTTGCTGTTTTACCTGTACAGAACACGTTGCAGCAATGACACCATCTACAGGAGTTTCAGAGAATGGGTCAAACGTCCTGTCTGGCCGTCGCATGAAATCTGGCTTTAGTAGATACCTTATTTCAAGGGAAAAAAAAGGAGAAAATTATTCTTGATTGGAAATTAAAATTGTAGGAATTACACCTGAAATGGATGTTCTGCCTTTAAACAATAAAGTCTCCTATAGCACTGTAAAATACAGACTCATTCCAGCTGCAAGTGTGAGGAAATAAAAGAAAGTAGTACGGTTGTCTGGAACACAGATAAATTTTAATTTTCATTTTGAATCACCAGCTACTGAGAGATGAAATCAATCTGTGATTTTAAGATAAAAATAAATGTAATATAATCAAGCACATTTCAAAACAACTGAATAACACAGTTTAAAAACATGGGGAGTTACCATATAATGAAACACAGATGCTCTCATTTGTTTTAATACTTAAACACTTTGGAAAAGCACAGAGGGATTTTTCAATTTTATTTTTCTAAATGAAGCAGTTCCTTAGAGTTCAAGACTCATACACTAAATTTCAGCTTGAAGCTAATTTTTTCATTGTGGTTATGAAACCTTGGGGGGAACAACTGATAATGTCAGTGCTGACAGATTGTTAATTATAGCAGCATGAAAGGTATCACCACAATAGCACTCACAATACCTCCCTGAGGACCTCACACTGGATCAACATTTCAATGAAGCCAATATGTGCTCTGATGCACCAAAACGCAAGGATTCTGCATTCAAAATGAAACAGCACTTGATCACTGCAGAAAGGCTGCATGTTACATTCTCTTCCACTGATGGAAGAAAATGTGGAACTAGAAAAATATTGCTAATTCTGCAATCCTAATGGACAAAGCTGCTAGAAGATTAATTTTTATCCACTCTTAGTCTTTCTAGTGAATCATTGATACACAATATTATAAAGGCCTAGACAGAGTTCAGAGATTTAAAAAAAAAGCTAGAAAAATTCCAGTGGAAAGAATGTCAATGCTTTCACCCATTTTTAATAACATGGTTCCTGTTTGAAAGTAGTATTACTCATTTTTCTTCCATTAAAAATGTATTTCTTCCATTAGAAAAGTGATTTCTTAATATTTTGTTAATTTAAAGTAGGTTGGGGCAGAAGGGAACTAATTATCCTTAGCCTCTGTTTTCAGCCTGCTGAAATAAAAAATGCTGAAATGATCTTGTTTCATCAGCATGAAAGCTTCAAATCTAAGAGGAGTACAGAGAGATGGAAACGTTCACTTTTTCATTTCCTTTCTGCCACTGCAATGCCACCACATTTACAATGCATATCAAAAATATTACCGTGCATTACCACTGCATTATTATAAAAAAACCTGATCTATAAATCCATGAATTTAGTTAATAATTTTGCCAGTCCTTCCGAGAATTTGGAAAAAGTAAACAGGTACTCTTTTACTAAGCTAGTGGGTTCAACAAGAAAGGAAACAAACTGCCATAAGAAACCCTTTGTTTTCTTCTATTCTTGTTATTTTGACTGAAATTACAGAGGCTGCACCTTTATCAAAGGCAAGAGCCTCTTTTGGAGTGCTCACAACTGC
The DNA here is from genome assembly GCA_013389925.1 of Aegithalos caudatus. NCBI lineage: Eukaryota > Metazoa > Chordata > Aves > Passeriformes > Aegithalidae > Aegithalos > Aegithalos caudatus. The sequence goes on from WEIU01004141.1 coordinate 405,587, forward strand.
AATAAAGGCATGGAATGGCTGAGCACTGTGTGCCCATTCTGCAAATGAGGAATTTTACCAAGCTCCATCTACTCAGATTTTCTTTCTGAATAAGATCTGCAGTAGTAAAAGAGTAGCTCTTTCCCAGGAAGAGTTTGCAGATTCTAATGTGTTTCTGGACTGTCATGAATCTTTCCTGAGATTCATTAAACTTCTCCTTTTCTCCTGGTGCTAATGATCAGTCTATCCTATTAAGGTCTATGCTGAACATTTGAGAAAAATCAGCATCACTTGAACATCTTTTGTCATGCAAAAATCATGAGCAAGAACTGAGATGAAACATTTCAGTATTCCCTGTGAAATTTGTGCTCCAATTACAAGTACACAGATTAAAAATATGTTCCCTATGTATTCAAATTCCACTTGTCCAAGTAAATTTGCCATTTTGTGAACTGTGCAGCGAATCTCCATTCTGAGGCATATCTTTAAAGAAAGGATGAGAACAGAAGGTGGAGATGGAGTTATTTAAATAACTGTTTACAGTATTCATGATCTTCATAATATGAACACAAAGCCTCTTCAAGCTCATTTAAAAACCAGGTATAATTAAAAGCACATTCATTAGAATACCTCCTTATGGGGGATAATTCTCCCTGAACTCTGCTAATTTCTACTCTTCACCTAGCACCCTATTTTCCTTTTGTAACACATAATTAATAGTGACAAAATTTTATTAAAACCTTAGTAAAGGGCTCTCATACACAGTGATAAGAGTTTAAATCATATCACTTACCCGCATGATCCATTGTATTCAAATTTTCCTTGATTCAACTGCATTGCTAAATCTGCCAAGAGAGAAAATTTACTAACTTTCCTGCTGCATAATGCAGATCACAAACTAGATCAGAAAATAAGACTGTTTTTCCAGAATAGTAAGGTTAAATTAAAAATTAATTTAATGTATATCAAACCCACACTTAAGAAATAAAAGGAAGCAACAGAACAACTTCATATTTTTTTCAGAGGAGTAACAGCTTTACCAAGCACACTGAACTTCATGCTGTGCTTAGGAAATAGTCTTTCCCTGAATTCAAACACACTTGGCAGGCAGGGAAGTAACAACTGTGGACATGTTAAGTGCCTGGGATGGGATTTCCACCATCTAACTTTTGGTATCTACAGTACAGATGTCTCCATTTCTGCAGATCACTTTGAGTAACAGAGGGATACAGGAGCTTTAACAGTGCAACTATCCTCAGAATGAAAAATACACTAGAAGAGACATCCTTGAAGAATATATTCCGTCACAATGACCACAGACAACTCCCTCTGATGAAGCTGTCTGTACCCTGATGTTTTAAAGAAGGTGAGGTGCATCTCCCACTGGTTTTCTGTGGACTTAGTTGAATAAAAGGCCACACAAAGAAACCACAAAGATCACAGCAGCATTGCTTAGTTTCAACATTTAAAAGCATGTGAGTTTTAGTGAGTACATTATTAGAGTACTTGTATAGAAAGATATATCATACACATGTAACAACCTCTCTCTCATCCAACCCTCTCCAAACTTTGTAAAAATGAAATGTTTTCCTGCAGGTTTCTACTTACACAAGAATATAATCAACAAAACATGTATTTCTCTTGCCCAACTGACTGTACCTTCAAAGGGAACAAAATCTATTCTGATGGTGCTCTGATATACAAAATACAAGATTTTCATATGCCCATACCAGTCATTACTGGATTTACTGGGCAGCTGTACTTTTATTTCCTCAATCATCTTCATCTTGACAGCACAGCTGGATCACAGAAGAGAAATACAGGAAAGTTGCTCACTTTCACTTAGACATTTATTACTCTTAATTTGCAAATAAAAGGGTTGGGAATGACATGCAGTGGGCAGAGGCAGTTCTGGGAGCAGAGTGAGGTTTGTATTTCTGCCCCAGCCTTCCTGTCATGTCCACTGGAGTGCTCTACAAGCAGCATATTCCAGTGCATCCCTTCTGCTTCCCCAGCTGGTGAAACTGAGCCACAGCTTTGCAGGACAGAACTCAGGGGATGACCATGAGGAGTGTCTGCAGTACCAAAGACACCATTCAGGGAGGGGGAAGCAAGCACAAAAGCACTGCCACAGCCAGAAAAAGGCAATGGAAAATGGGTTTGATATACATATATATATGTGACTGAATACATTCCTAGATAAATTTAAACACCCCATCAAAACAACAAACAGCCAGCCCTGCTATACTCACACCTTCACTGAGCAGGAACAATGCATCTCCTCTCAGATTCACCCTGTGGAGAGGCATTTCCATTCCCTGGCATCATTCTCTCAGCTGGGATCTCAGACCTCTGCTGCTGAGCACGTGACTCCTAACACTTCACAATAACTGGTCTAGAAATGCACTTGTCACACAGTCATTGCTTTTTACCATCTTAATCTGTGCACTCCATCTTTGCTTTGCAGACACGCACCCAACTGTGCCAGAGCTGTGTTTTGTGAAAACACTGATTTCCCTGTAATTAACACTTATTATCAATAAAAACCATTTCTGTGAGAAGATGCAGTACTCCATTATTTTTCCATAAAAGGGGACCGAATTTTCCTTCTGTGCATGGCTTTTTTTATTGCTCCTTGTCTTACGCTTCCGTAATTCCACCCCGCTGCATTATTTAGCCATATGTCTGTTTCCTCAGAAAATGCCAGAAGCAAATCCATGGCATCTGTTGGAGAGTTACTGCCCAAGCCATTCTTTAGGATTGAGGTTCACTGGTCGTTGCTGCCTACCTGGGGTCTGATAGTTCAGTGAGACCATCTGGCAGCCAGCGTTCCAGAAAATTTGAGGCATGTAATTACTGGAATCCACGCGGCCTCCCTTTGGGTATATCCGACTCATTTGTCGTTTATTGTAACTATAGAATTCATCAAGGAAAATGCCATAAAAACATCATAGAAATGTAGAGTTGTGTCCTGGTATCTTCAGTATTTCAACATCAAAACACACTTTTTATGTTAATCTCACTATTTCTCCTTGCATGTCTCCTTTGTAGACATGCAACACTAAATCTAGAAAGTGCACTGGTTTCTTTTAGGATTGGTAGGAAAGTGGGATGAGGAGGTGAAAGGATACTTCACAAACTCAATGGCATGAGTCTTCAAATACCCTAGTCCGACCGATTCATTGAAAGAGGACATGTTGTGGTGAATATTACGTTCTAGAAAGAAAAGACAAGACATTTTAAAACACTTCTGTGATGACAAATCACAACACAAAATCATGAACTATAACAGAAGGACACAGCAATTTTTGGTCTCTTTCCCCATTATCTATTACTCATAGAATCAAATTATAGTGATAAGAAATTTCACAGAATCAAATTAGAGTGATGAGAAATTTCATAGAATCAAATTACAGTGATGAAAAATTCCATATTATTTCTGACTCACTTTTCTGTTTCACTCCATGGGAAATCAACCAAATTTTCATTTTTTGTTTAGGACAATATTGTTATTGAGAGCCTGTGTTGTGTGGTGGATAAGGCAAACCAACATGATAAATTGTCTGGTGTGCAGTATCAGCTCACTGCTAAACAGTGTGACAGATGTGCTCACCTCACTGCAGAGAGATTAACTAAAAAAACCCCTTTCAGCTGGAAAGGCCCATGGAATAGAACCAACCTCAACAGCTCCATATTCTCCCAGTAATTTAGTGACTCCATGTGGATGACTAATGCAACAACATGCTAACTTTACATTCAAGGAAATAGGTCTACAAACATACCGATGACTGTCATTAAACTATAAAAATCTTACACCTTTATTCCTAAATTCAGGAAATGTAGAGATTTAAAAACTACCTAGGTTAAGCAAACACTTGTATTTCATTCAACCTTTTGTGTTACCTTCTGCTACATCGAAACCTTGAAATTTTACAGGTTGAGCATAGTTGACCATTGTTGATAAATATGGATGTATATTGGTTGTGGCACCTACATATTTGTAAGATGCCATCCACGCTTGTTCATCTTCCACAGTTACTAAACCCTGAAAACACATTAAAAAGAACAATCACCATTTCTGTGTGCAAACACTGTTATTGGGTGGGTTTTTTCAAAGGTGGGACAAAATTATAGCCAAATCTGCAGAAGGTTAAAGACAGTGAAAATTAATACAAGAAAAGTGGAAGTTTAGTGTCACAAGTTGAAATTTATTTTCTTGCTGATATAAGACTCTCGGTGTTACAGGATGCATGCAAGAGGGCTGATGATAGAAAAGCTCCTAAGCAGTGGGTAAATATTACATGAAGTTAGTAGGATAACACTGGGATAAAAGATAAATATTCCAACAGCCTGAACAATGCTGGGAGATAATGATCCATCTTTGTCAAATAAATTCCAAAAACTGTGATTTAATATACATTTTCTGATAGAAACTGTGTTTACTTGGCACTCAGTAGAATTTCCTCAGCATCAAAACACAAATATGTTCCACTATTAATCTTTACTAACAGAAGCAAACCAAAATGTAGGAACCACAGCCTTCACTAGACAAAGAGATGTCACAAGACCAACAAGAGCACAGTACCAGGTTCATATTCTTATCCACTTCAACTGATAAAAACCTGAATCCATCACCTATATAAATATGCGCTTTATTTATAACAGAATGTAGGGTTTTCTACAAGTATCTCATCTGCTAGAAATCCCCATCAGGAAGCAATTCTTAACTGGCTCTACCTGTCCAATATTTATCTTTCCCTAAACCAGTTTGAAATACATTCTTTTCACTGAAATGAAAAAAGGGAAAAAAAATCTCTGTCAAGCTAAGCAATTTCTGCAAATTCATCATGTTTTTCCCACACATGCTTGTTTGGTTGCTCTTCTACCAGTGAACCAGTGGCCAAAAAATCTGACTCTAGGCTGACAGTGACCTTCTACTGGATAGTATGAGGTGCATTCAAACACTCTTGCAATGCTGCTTTTTATTTTCAGACTGCAGCTGGTGTTTGCTAGAAGCTCTCCCTCATCATTGACTCAGGAAATAGTCAGGAAGCACTACTGAGCCCTTTCTGGGCTTGGAGAAAAATGCAGTTCACAGAACCTACACTACTGCAACTCATTTACTCCCTGAGATAGGAGAGTAAGGGAAAAGTCAACCCACTTGTCAGCATTATGGCACCTCTGCCTGTCAGGCAGTGCAGACACATCTCAAAGAATGAAAACCATGTGAAGTGGAACCATTTATGCCTTGGTATGAGATGATTATAGTCACAAGGAACACAATTTTCTGACTGCATAGAATTCTTGAGTTAGCAGAATGAGTCCAGGTACATGTTGTTGTATGTGCATTTTAGACTGAATTAAACTTCCAGCAGCCTGTGAAATCAAACTGACACCATATTTTAATGCTGATCCATCAGGGCTCAACCCAACTGCTTTTCAGAAATGTGCATATTGTGGGTTCGCAGATCTGATCCCAAAATATGCCAAACAGCACATCCCTGTGTTAGTACAAAACAGCCTTTTATATTTTTGTTACTAGGTCAATAGCTGTTAATAGAGCTCAGGTCAAATTCAGGCAAGATTTACTCAATGAAACCAGTTCTTTTCAGTGTCTTAACTTTTGAAAGGCTATTAACTCAGAAAGAACTGACCACCCATCTTCTAAAACCCAGGGTTCTTTAAAGTGCCTCCTGTTGACTGCTCAGAAGAGCTAATCACATTTTGACTGCCTTGATCCATCCACACCTACAACTAAAGGAACCACAGTGAAAAGGGAGTCAAAGGGATTATGATGCCTCAGTGCCCAAGCAATGGTACCCTGCAGGTACAGCTCTGTGACTGTGTTAGTGACACTTTGGCTCAAAGACAGTGTCCCAAGACAATGTGCTAGCCATTGATTTGTTTTGATTCCCTGGCAGACCCTTAATTTTTAGAGTAGGCCTATACTCTGAACTGTTCATAACTTTTAAACTATGAGTTAAGAAAGGGGTAAGGATGGAATGTTTCTTAAAGTCTAGAGAAACAAAGGAATAGTTACAACAGCACACAACCCTTTAAGGGGATAGAGAAGACAAAGAAAGGGGGGGAAGTAGATCTCCATGTTATTTACACCTCCCCACCCTTCAAGAAAAGAAGCAGAACCCACTTTAAAAAAACACAGACTGTAGCAAAGTGTGGTTATGAACAGGAGCAGCTTGAATGAGAGGAGAGAAGAGAAGGAGGAGAGTGGGAAGAGGTGGGAAGATTCTTACAGAAGGGATTCCTGGGAGAAGATAAATGCAGAAGTCCCAAGGGAATGCAAAAACAAGAAAAAGAGAGAGGAAAACAAAGTGCAGTCAGGGTAAAGGCAGAGGAAAAAATAAAGCAGGGATGGTACATCTCAACACCATTCAGAGAACTGGTTTCCAGTGCATGACATTGGAGACTGAGATCAGATACTTCTAAGCATGCAAAGGTCATGCACTCCTGTCTGTCCCCAAATTTTCTGACAGCCCTGACCCCAGTATAAAAGTATAGCAGAAGAAGCCCTAGAGGACAAAAGGAGGTAGAGTCACTTTCAAAAATAGGTGCGGTGAAACTGAGCATAAAATTGTTAAACCACTGAGAATGCATGGTAAATAATAAGCATGTTATATATAAAAGGCAATAAAATAAACTACATTACATCCTGTGTCACCTTTTTATTGTTTTCTTGCTCAGAATCTTCAACAGCCTAAGGGAAAAAAAATATATATACATTACCCAAAGAAAAAGCAATAGGAAACACTCACAGTAGGAAGAAAAAAATCCTCAAAAAATTAATGCATTTAGCAATAAGTAAACTCTTTTCCACCTTCCTGCATGGCTCATCTGTCCCATACACTTTCAAAAATTGTACTCTCTTCCAAATTTGGGTACACAAGATCTGAAACTCAGCCATGGGAATAGGATGAAGGATTCCAAACAGTTAAGCCTAAACCAGAGGTATCACTAAATGCTGGAGACAGGAAGCTTCAGAGAAGAATGAAAGAATAACACACCCAGCTAAAGATACCACAATAAAGATCATCTGATCTGGATGTGCAAACTGCCAGGCTCTGAAAAGTGAGGGTTAAGAGTGATGTAAACTGTGCTTGAAATGTCCACATTGGAGAAGGCCTGTCTCAAGATGTTATTTGCAATTAAGCAGTCTGGTGTCTGCCTTCAATTAAAAGCTACCAGTACTGAGAATTTGAGATAAATATTGTCTTGGCACTGAATGTACATTCCTACAGAATAAAGATCAAGTCACTGATCAGCAAAGAAGCAGAGAAGTTACAAGGACATGTGCTGAGGATGAGAGGCTAATCTGGAAACAAACAAACAAACAAAAATCCTCAAAACAACAACAACAACAACAAACAAACAAACAAACAAACAAAAATAAATAAAAAAAAAAACAACCAAAACACCCCAAAACATTCAGGTAGTTAAGGACCAGCTGACTTAGTTAATGAAACTGCCCTAAAGCAAAGAAGGGAAATGATACTTCAGTGGGAGGATCCATAAAAGTCCTGAAGAAGCCAAGTTGTTGACTTGAAGAGATACATAGAAGGCAGGTCTGAAGTCTCAGGTACTGCTATTTTGCACACCTATACTTCTGTCAGGAGAAATATTCAAAGGAAACCAAGCAGGAGTGAAGAAGTGGCCAAAATATTTGAGTGACAGAGGAACATGATGAGGCACCTTAGCTCTCACACATGGGCTTTTCTCTGCATCAAGCACCACTAATGCCTTCAGTGCCAGAGCAGCTGAGTTCTGAATTCCAATATTCTGTATCTAATTACCATCAACTAATATTCAAGTTACTGAGCACAGACTGATAAACTGTAATTGTTCAGGTATGAGTGGAATAAAGAGACCTTTTTTCCTGTCTGCCATCTGGCTGCCTGATAGAGTCCCCCTGCCACCCCACCCTACTGGGAATTATTGTTCTGTTTTGCCTTCACTGCTGTAGGTGGAAGAGAGAATCTGCCCTAAGGGTTAACCATGAAAAATGATGCAGGAAAATCCTGTAGTGAAGACACAGAATGCAGCCCTGAAAAAATACTGCTGAGCAAGGAAGCTGATGTTCCACCTCTTATTAGGATTCTGCACCTGAGATGAGAAGTAAAATATCAGATGCTGGAGCAGGAAACTGTTTGCTGCCTTTAATTAGTATTTCTGATTAAATCCTCCACTTGTACATGGTTCCATACATATTGATTCTGTTTCCTCAATGAGTATATCCTACCTGAACAAGGGGAGAGTATTTTTGTCTACAAAGCTTTGTGTTCTCATGAAGCTAAAGGTAAGGGGCACCTGGTGAAGATCTCAGGTTTGAATCTTTCAGTGAGTGCTCTGATGTTTCCACAAAGCAGAGTGCCTTTTGCAACAACCTCCATGGAAAGTTTTCATAAAAATATATATGAAAGAAGCAATCCCACCTTTTTGACACTGATGGCAACAGCTTCTTTTTGACTATAATCATCTACAGTAAGGTCACTTCCAAATTTGTACTCAGGATGAGCTTCTTCTTCCTGGTCAGCTGCACAGAAAACAAAAGAGATTAGTACAAAACCCACAGCAACTGCTTTTTTCTTTGCAAGGCATGAAACAAATGACAGTTGAATTCACAGGTTTGGGTTTGGCATTTTTTAAAAACAGGAATAAAATCCAGGGCATTAGATTTCTAAGAGTTAGTTGACTGTTTCCAAGTGCAGTAAGTTACAGCTGAGATGGTTAATAAAAGAAATTTTATTTACGGTATTTTTGAAGTAATCAGTATTTTGCTTAGCAAAGGTGTAAAAAAAAACCCCAAAAACCAATAGCCTTGAGAAATAACAAGAACAGATGACAGAGTTCCTGAAATAAAAACCCAAGAAGATGCCAGTGGCCAGGCTTTTTGAGTGCATTGTCAGACTCCTTGTGTGCACCCACTACAGGGAACTGTTCTCATTTGCTTTTAAGGTTATTTTCCATTAAAACTACAGTACTCAAAGTTAAAAGTAAAGGGGAAAAAAATGTAAAATATATGAGAGGACCAGGCGCTAGGCTAAAGCTGGGACATTCACTATGACACAGGTCACAGGCCAGTCCTTTGGTTCAGACACGCAGGCAGGGCATGATTTCCATTTTCTGAAGGTGGACATTTAAAACAGACAGGGTGGATCACACCCTAAATATGTGTATTTTTCTCTGCTGGCCGCATCAGTAGCTCAGAGCTGGACATTTAAACTGAGGAAAACTGAGTTTTGTCAAGAAAAATTCTACCCTTCATTTTATCCTTCTAAAGTATAATGTGATAATCTCCTCTGATGTTGATACAAGTGTTAAACAGTGACAATACGTGTTTTCAAAGCAAAGATCACAACTTCTTAGTCTCTCTCTCACAGCCAGAATGAAAATCTGGCTTGGTTGGTGCTCTAATGTAACTTCTGAACAGCTAATGGAAGTTGAAATTGTTCTGGGATGAGGTGGCATCCTCTGGGATGAGGTGGCAAGGCTGGGGTCTGTACAAATGGTCTTGCACTGAGCCCAGACCTGCTGCTGCTGCCACAAACCTCAGGCACACAGGTAAGGAGCACCCAGCCCACTGATCTACCACAGGCAATGCCTGAGAGCGCTTCTCCAGGAAATCCTCACCACTTTCTATTTCCTCTTCATTATCATCCTCCAGGATATTTACAGGAGCAGCAGTTTCCCCAGCCTCCATCATCTTTTTCAGAGCATCAAGCTGTTCTGTTAATATGAAAAATAAAATTAAATTAGTCGTGACACGAACAGTTTGTAGCACAAAGAAATACAAGAGAACCCTCACAAATGATTCCCTGATCCTCAGCTCTACTTCCATTTAATGAGTCCTCTGACTTTTCAGTTGGTAATAAAATTTTACAGAGTAAGTAAATAACCATCAATAAACAGAGACCGTTGTTAGATCTGAAAAGTGGTCAGAAAGGGCAATGTCCAAAACTCACTGAAGTTAAGGAAAATATTTCACAGAAGCACAGAATCAATTAAGTTTGAAAAGGCCTCTGAGATTGAATCCAACCTCTGATTGAACCACCACTTTTGTCAACCAGAGTGTTTGAGTGCCAAAATACCTCCAGGGATAGTGATTCCAGCACTTCCCTGGGCAGCCCATTCCAAAGCCTAATTCTGTGAAGAAATTCCCCCTAAATTTCCATACAATTCAAAGGTTTTTGGTGCAAGCAGTTACTTCCTCACAGAATAAACAGACAGCTGTCTCTTCAGTGTTTGATCCATGCAAATGGAGGCAAAGTGCTTGGACCTTCAGTTGTGTTCCCATGTGCATTTCGGTTTGACAGGAGGAGCACAGCCATGTATGACTGAAGCCAGTGCAAGGTCTGGGTGCTTATCTTTGACTGGAGAAGGACCAGGGTTTATCATTACAGCCATACTGGAAACTAATATAGCAACATTATTGTTACTGAAAGAAGATAAATATCAGAACTGGCAACAACAGCAAGAAGAGCAATTTGAAATTCCATTTAATTTCATGCTTATCCTGGAAAAACACTGCAATGCAAACAGACTGGTGTCGGCAGAATTTACAAGAGATTCTATCTGCCTTATATTTTAGCTCAACCAGCAGTCTGATAAAAGTCCCAGGATTACATTTCTGGGTCTGTCTGTGCCTGTGCAGCATGCTGATATCAAGGCCTAGACTGACACTCACATGAAACACAAGGGCAAACCAGATGTTATTTACATATAATTCATATTCTTCCAACACTAAAGTACAAACAATCTGGAAACTTTAGTAACAAAGTCTATTTGTAGCGATCGGGACTTTTGTTTATTTAATATTCAACAAACATTACTTACTCTTTTCTACTTCAGGTTTCAGCCTTTTATTCTTTATGAGAATCTTTCTTTTGAGGTCATTAGGAGATGGTAAGGCTTTACCTTGTTCAAGCTGTAAAACAATTCAAAGCAAATGCTTAATAATAACAGCAGCTATTTGGCCTCTCTGTATCCCTGTTTGGGATTGGGATTTTAGGACAGCCATCCCAAGGGGCAGTGAACAAGCAGTGCCACCTCAGGCACAACACCAGAAGGTTGTGTGACTGCAGTTACAGTTTCCTCTGCTTCTTCCCTATCCCAGGGGGAAGCTGTGCTCAGGTAAAGCTGCTGGATGAAGCCAGCACTCAGGTCTCCAGCCTGTGCCACCCTCAGCTGCACGGCTCCAAACATTTTCCCATCTCTGCTGCCTAGCAGGGGGCGTGGATGTGACATGCACTTCCCCGTCAGAGGAATTCCTACTTTCCTTCCCTCCCTCCCTGAGGTTCACACAGCCCAAGCCACAACTAAGCCCCTATTCATTTGATCTCTAAATAAGTCACCTTTTATGGTCCCTTGAGCTGCAGTAACCCAAGTGAGGCAGCCCTCACACACCTGGAGAATGGAAATGGACTGGCACAGGGGAATGGAAAACTACCCAGTCCTCACCTAGGTAATGGGGACTGGTTTTACCAGGAGGGTCACAAAGTCAGTATTTGTCAAAGGGGAAGTTTCACATACACATACAAGGAAGTATTAATAAAAGGTTTGTTCCATTTTGGGGAAGGAGAAAAAACATTACTCAGAAAAAAGAAAAAGTATGAAATCCTCTGATTTGTATCCATCACAGCAGTGAGGCTAAGAAACTGAGATTTGGTTAAGGTAATTAGCACCCTCTCCACCTCAGGCTTGCTAAGAATATCGTTCAGGGAGTTGCTGGTATAATCACAGAATATTCTGTGTTGGAAGGGACCCATAAGGATCATTGAGTCCAACTCTCAAGTGAATGGCCCATACAGAGATTGAATCCACAACTTGGCATTCTTAGCACCATAACAGACTGGGGCTTTCAGTGAAGCCTAAATGATACAGAGTAGAAGGTATTTCCATAAATAGTAACAATTCTTAGAACAACTATTCAGATATTCTTATCTCTTAATCCAAATCAGAGCTGGAGAGAAGCAGCACTCCAGGTGAACAAACATAAGAACAAAGCATCACGAATCAAAACCAAATAAAAGCAGCAGAGGTGACAAATATCAACCCAGGAAAAAAAAAACAAACAAACAAACAAAAAACAAAAAACCAAAAAAAACCATATCAACCCAACCCCAGGAGAATGGGTGGAAACCTCCTCGTGGGAGGGTAAGGGTCCTCCACACCAAGCAGGCTGGCTCAGGCAGGGAGTTTCAGCACGTTGGATGAAGACTTTTGCTCCCCACAGCACTGGGGCTGTAACTCCACTAGATGTCAGTGCTGCAGAACTCATTTCTGCCAGGCTGCATTCCCAGACAAGGCCATACTTGGATGCCCGTTTGGACAAATATTTGCTTTTACTTAAAACCAAATCTGCTTCAGCCAAGTGCCATGTCTCTCCCAGGTCTGCCTCCCTCAGTCACTGGCCCAGGTTATCAGGATCCAAGCCCTTGTAAAGGACATGTTCCACGCTCCTCCTGCCATCTCTGCAATGTTTGCTTTGTGAGCAGCTGGGAGCTGAATTCACCCACAGGAGAAAAGGACACAATATGCAGAAGGCTCAGCAGTGCTACAGAGCACAGGCAGCTGAGGCTAAATACTGGCCCCTGAGGTAGAGGCATGGTAGCCTTTGGCCAGCTCTATTTTAGGCTTCCCAGAGAGCTGCTGGAAGCTTTTTGTGAGGGATGTGGCAGCGTGCTACAAACATCACAGGGGGACACTGCAGAGTCAGTTCTTTGGGATGCACTTTCAGGACATTCACCAAGCCTTGTGTGCTGCTGCCCCTGCAACATGCAGGGAAAGCCAGGAAAAGCAAAGCTCTAGGGATGCTAATGACAGGAGCCCCCCTTGCCAGGACCACTGAAAGGTAAGTCAGAGTCCTTGCTGTGGTCCCCCACAGCACCACAGAGCATCTGCAGGCTTTGGGTGAGCGCTGGCACACAGTGAGCTCCTTGTAAGGAGAGAGGAAGGTCTGGAGGAGGAGTAGCAAGTGCTGTGTTACAAGCTGTTAAGTCTCAAACACTGTGTTTGTGAAGGAGTGTCTGTTGTTATCTCCTGCCATGCAGGGGAGTGCAGTGCATGTGGATTACAGTGCACTTGACAGCCCAAATGAGACTGCAGGAACCTCTTGGTGATTAATTTAATTCTTAACGCAGTAGTGGGGCCACCTAGACTGCAGGACCTGACTTGGGGCATGAAACATGCAATGTGCAGCTGAAAGAAGACATCTCTTCAGCTGAGATAATGCAATCTATAATTAATTGTTATAATGAATAGTGTTTTAAACAGTGACTGGCAATTTCAGAGTGAGGTATGACCTGCAAAGACAATGTATGTGGTGTATTTTATGTGGGTGCTGGTATTACGTCACACATCAAAGGGGGAGGATTTCCCCAGGCTGCTTGCCAGAGCCCTGTACAGAAGAGATTAAACAAATCAGATCAAGACAAGTTTGTACCAAAAAGCACAGCCACCCAAAACCACTAGTCATTTCTGAAAGCACAGGACTTGCAGTGAACAGCACTAAGGGTGATATGATCTTGGTTTATCACCTCTTTCAAATAAAACTAATACAAAAAATAGAGAGACTGGCAAAATGCAACATACTGGATGTGTTTCTAGAGGCTGCTTCAACAGGAGATCTCCAAAAAGATCTTCACAGTATTTTGACATCTTGTACTGTTGATATTTGCTGGAAAAGATTATGTCAGTTAATTTTTAAATATAAAAAAAGAAATCACTATCACTCAGCTAAAAAGAATAATACTAAGTAATGTAGACATCCCAAATTATATACTGCCCACTTTGTTTCAACTGAGAAGTATTACTTTACTGTAATTATACTGTCAATAAAAGTCTATTATTTGACATAGATGGATTTAACAAGACCAAAAAGTAGAATAACTGAATCTCACACAGCTAATGGAACATCCAAATACATTTCACAGCTTTATCACAGATAAAATTATTGCCATTATTAAGCTACATAAAGATTGATTAGTATATTAACAGTATCATTCAATATGCCTGCAT
>WEIU01004141.1:419612-474327 GCA_013389925.1 Aegithalos caudatus
CCCCCCCAGTTTTTAAGTATTATATCATAGTATTTTAAACTGTATCTTCTCTCAGACAATGCACAATTTAAAAATTAAAAATGGGCACTCCATACCTGCAGTGATTTTCAAATGAAAGAATGACAGGGTACTCTGATGTAACAAATGCTGTTTCCTTAATGGCTTGAATTACATCCTATAAAAAAAAGCAACAATAGGATACAAGTTAGAATGGATCAAATTAAAAACATAATAAAAGGGATTTTTTTTATTATCCACCCCACCCTAAGAAACATAGGGCTGTTTTGAATGTGCAAACAAAGAGAGAAGGAGAAAAAACCCTGTGCTCCTGATACCCCACAGCCTCCCTGCAGGAGTCTCCCTGCACCTGCAGCAGGAATGGCACCTTCACCCACAGCCACCAATGATCTGCTGCTATCACCTACTGCCAGGGAGAATTCCTGCTCCCAGAAAAACTCCTGCACCTTCAGGCTTTTTCCACAGCTAAGGAACTTCTCAGACAACAAAGAAGATAATTATTCTGTGGTGCAAAGGGCCCCAGGATATGAAGAAGTGGGGCAAAAGCAGCAAGGCTGCTTCCTGCAGTTTCTGCAGAAAGGCAGATGGAGCACAGGGCTGGGAGATGAGAGGCAGAAATGAGCCCCGAAGTCTGGGCCAGAAATCCTGCCCAAGTCAGTCCATCACACAGCAGCAGCATTCCAGAGCTGAGGAGAGGAGGGTGCCCTGCTTGGATTCTTGTCCAAGGGGTTTGCTGCCAGGTGCAGAGGTCAGGCATTTACCTTGAAAAGAATGTCTGTGCACATTGCTTTTCCATGGGTTATTATCGGTTCTTGGTCTTCACCTTTGCCATCCCAACAGTCCAGCTCCACACACCTAAAGATCCAAGAAAAATAAACTTAGTGGTATATTACAGGTGAACTACCTGGGACATGTTTTAGCAGTGATGGTCAGAGCAGTAAATTGCAGATCAGTTTTGGGCATTGCTAAGCTGTACATGTGTTATTTCAGACTTCTTCTATAACTCTGGATATATCACATTGAATATGGCATGTGTGAGTCAATATATTTTCATCTGGACAATAATGTCTTTAGCAGTGTGTCACTCTTCTTATTCTCATTCTAGTAAGTCAAGAAATTAAGCAGGAAATCATAAATTTCCTGATTCTCATTAAAAACTTCTCACATATAAACTTCATAGTTATACAGCATAAAGTCCTCTGAAATTCTTCAGCTGTCATTTTGAGCTCAAACTTCTGTTAACTTTCTTACAAACTCTCTCCTTATATCAATTTCTACATTCTTCTACCTGGAATTTTGTGAGAAAAATAAGATTCTTAAACAAACACGTGTTTTCATTTGCCACACTAACATATTTATACATTCAGTTGTACAATATATCAACACCAAGGTACATGATGTAGTATTTCTAGCTTAAAATATCAGATTCACAAATATTTATTATCTCCTGCTTCCAACCTGCATCCAGCCAAAAGCACTTGTCTGTACATCTCCACGGAAGACTTGCCACCAAACTGCCTGCCTGTTAAATATGTATTGTGAGAGGAACTGATGAAATAATGAGCCAGAGGATGGTCCATTTCTTGATACAATTCCAAACGGTCTAAAAAAACTGGGGCATTTTCATCTGACATCAAGTATCTGCAAAACCCATCACTGGATATGACACCTGGAAGGAAGAAGAAGGCAATGGTAAATTACTACCAGAAATTTAGGGTCAAGAGCAGGAATTCTAGCACAGAACCTGTTATTTACCCAGGTTCTTGCAAGCAAACAGCTCTTCCCTTCCTCTGCCCAAGGCTGACCAGCAGCTGGTGCAAAATGTGCCATTATGTTCCCAGATAACCAAATTAAAAATCAGGTGCCCACCAGTTCAACACCTGAGGTCCAGCACTCATCATCAGCAGAAGTAAGGCAGCAAAAGGAGGTGAAGAAGGCAAATAAGCAGTGACATCTCCTCAGAACAGTCCCAAAAATTTTGATCTCTGGGACTTTCTAAGTCAGGGATTGTGATCTTGCATGGACCAGGCTTCGATGGACCTTTTCTCCCCCCTTTCATATTTAGTCCTGTGCTACATCACTGTCAACCAACATGTGCAGAGACTGATCCCCACTGACAGAAACATGGGGATGTGTACCTGAAAATCTTTGCATGGTTCATTTACAAAACACTAGGAAAATTGAAAATACCTCCCAGTTTGTTGTTTGAAATACACATTCATACCTTTGTAAATGAAAACAGAAATCTACAATGAACATGAGGCATACAGGAATTCAGAACACAGAAATCATAACACCTCTCTCTCAGTTCTCTGCAGGTCTATGCTTCAATAAAGTACAAAAAATACAAATCAAGGGATAATTTTTAATGACGCCAAATTAGGAATAATTAGTACAGCATTATCAGTTTTAAAGAGGCCAAGAGTCTGAAAAATAAAAATTATCTGTGATAGGGAAGAAGGGATTACTCACAAGAGCTGCTGCAGGGAATGGCTACCTGGCACTAATTTTGACATCACTTTCTTTGCAGTAATTTATGAAGGCAAGGCAAGGTTGCAGCAGTCCTATTTTTATTTTCTTTAAGTCTATTTTTCTCTTACACAGAGAAGTGGAGTGATCCCAGTTTCCATTCAGTTCCTAACTTTCTGAAAAAATCCTCTACTGGAGCTTAAATTTTCTGTGCTTGGTGTCAGCCAGAGGTGAACTGTTTCAGAATGTTTTACTCAAGTCCTCTTGGCTGATTCTGAGTATGAAAGAAAGGGGGCAAAAGGGAATTTTCCACTTGAAGAATGGGTTTATTTTGTTACCACCACATACTTTAAAGCAGCAGCACAGCATATATCAGATGATACATGGTCCTAGTGCATCATCTTGTGGAGAAATGTCACAGCTGGATGGATGTTCTAGACAGAACACAGCTGAGACCTCAGCAACTTAACAGAGCTCTGTGTGTTCAACAGCTCAGACTTTGGATTTTTGACTTGCACTCACCAGGTGGAAGAATTGGGGTTTGTAGTGCTCCTGAGCAGACTCTGTTTTCTGAACTGCCCAGCATTAACTTGTTCAGCTTTACTCACTCCTGTCACTGAAATGTCACTGAGGAAGACTCAGCTGCTACTGCCTTTTTCAGCCTTGTTTCTTAAACTACATGATTTAGCAAAAAAACCCCCACAGGCAAAAAAGGATGGTCCTCAAGTATTTTGCTCAACAGCAAAGTTTTATCTAAGAAGGGGAAAGAAGCAAAGAGAACAGCCAGTACTGAGATCCCTGGAGGAACATTCAGAGGGGACTTCTAATGTTTGGTCCATAACCCTATAACCCCATCCCTGCAAAGGGTTTTCCACATTTATGGAAAACCTGATAGAAATAAAAATCAATCAAAGAAGCTAAATAATTAGTCATGGTTGATTTTTTTTTCCCAATTTTAGATTTATTTCCACCTTCAGAAATTATGTTTTTAGACCTTCCACCTAAACAGGTGGCAGCCACATTAGCACACCTTCCTCGTGTTGGAAAATATTTAAAATACACTAGCACCAAGAATCAAAGATAAGTGTCTTTAAAAATTATAAATAAAATGGGCTAGAGCTGGCAAAAATCAATTAACACTTTGAGAATTCATTTAGAGAGGGAGGGAAAGCCTCAGGCTTTACTGGGGCAGGCTTAGATGCTGCCTCCTTCTGTTTCCTGCTTTGCACATCCCTCACCCACAGAGGCTGCAGCACTGGATGTATAAATACTTTTACCTTGATCCATGAACCTAAATGTCTGTGAAAGAGGATTCCTGTTAGGATGGGCTTTGCAAAGCTGCAGTCTCCTCCTCTCTGCTTGTCACAACAACAGCAACCCAGTGAAAAGGGCAGGGAGCGCAGGTGGGGAAAGCAGTGTTTTTCATTTCTGCAATTGATCCCAACACAGCTGCAGCAGCAAAATGAGTAAGAACTGGGAACTAAGTTCAGCCACTGACACCTCCCACGCTCACAGCAGCTCAGGACATGAGCAGCCCAAGAATGCCTTGCAGGTACTTCCTGCAGCTCTGCTCGGAGGGAACATTTTTCAATTCACCCACTTAAAACACCCTGTTCTGAGCCAGGCTGATGCCCTCAAGCACTAGAGAGATTATATCATAAGAAGGTGGATGCATATGGCAATTTCTTTTGTATTTTTGCACAATATCTGTACTTTGCAGTCTCTCTGAGACCCTGACCCCAGTCACTTGCATATTGCCTTTTTCCTGGAAGTCTCCTCTGTTCTGTATTTATTCAATCCCAGCATCTCCCTTTTCTCTCAGGATTTGTAGCCACACTCTAACCTGGATCAGGGTAATAATCCTTCCAAAAAAAAAATCTGATTTTGAGGGGGAGGTATTTTTTCAGCAGAGCAGTTTCCTGGTCCAGTACCCTACACGAGTGCTTGTCCCCAGACAAACAGGGACTATAATCTCACATTTAAAAGTCTGAGTGCTTCAGAACTAATTCCCCAAATGCCTAAACCCAGTGAATCCTGAATTCCCTCCCCCATTTACCTTTCCTCTTCAAGTCTTCATCTGGTTCATATGTCTCAATTATCTGCATTGCTCTTTTTGTGTCATAAAAGGGAAATAAAATTTCATTGAGCCGAGGATCTCGTTGATGCTAAGGTTAGAAAACAACGGAATTCAGCAAAACAATATAGTGCATGGCTATCATCCAAGAGCATTTCATTACTGCAGATGAGAAAGAAAGAAGTGGACATTTAAAAAAAAAAAAAAAAAAAAAAAAAAAAAAAAAAAAAAAAAAGCAGCCCTAAAATTTACAGACTATTAAACAGCAAGTTCAGCATTAGGTAGAAAATGAACTTTATCTTTCATTAGAAATCTAGGCAGCTAATTACAAAAATATTTTTAAAAAAGAAAAATCCAATGCAATCATGTAACTGGTCTTAATCTTGCTTATCATGAAAATAATGACTGTACATGGGATCTTCGAAATGAGATGTTGAAAATAAATAGCTAAATGTCCCTTTGTAAATTCTCTCTCTAATCTCTAATCTTTTTTTTTTTTTGCAAAGTGACAGACTTGACTGGTGGCACCGTAATCACTTCTGCAAAAATGCAAGTTTTACAAAATATCTATAGCTAAAGCAAAAGAGTAGAATAAAGTTATACTATAAATACAGAATTTGAAATCTGAGTTTAGAAATATGCATGTATTGGATGATTATTTGCGAATCATGAAAACATTGTGTTTCTAACTATTAAAAAACCAGCATATGTTCTTAGAATAAATATGCACAAGAATTTCACAGCATCATCTCTTCAATTCACAATAATTTACAATATTAGGATTTCATAATATATGTCATGTTTAGGTACAATTTAGCAGTGATTTCTAATAGACTAATAAAATTCAGAATTTTTATATTTTCACTTTATAGTGTTCTATGTAACTTCTTTTTCTCTCCATGCTGGATTAGAGCTGCACACTGTGTGCCTGATTCTCCACTAAAAGAAAATTAAAACCAGAATTGACGGAATAGTGACATGTAAGCAGATGCAACAAAACAAAGAAATAAATATGATTGTGAAAACACTTTTTCCCCCAGAAGGTGCACAGTTTCCAAGCTTTAGTTTCAGCAGAATACAGAGATGTAACAGAGCACCCCCATATTGGCAATCAATAATTTGGAGTGGATGGTGTTGACATGGCTTACACAGCACTATCAGCATTTGCTGTAATTCCTTATGTGGAAACTTTTTTGACTTTTTTTTTTTTTCTCTCTTTTTTTCATGAGAAAAGTAATATCCAATCCAATCTCTTCTTACAACCAATTCATTGGTGCATGTGCTTAATTAACTCCAAGAAATTACAACCAATGCCAATTCAATCATGCAATTAAGGAAGGATCTTTCAAGTAATGCTACTGGCAGTCTGCAGCATCTAAACACAGCAGGTTTGTTCAGGCCAGATGGGCTCTTGGGATGCCCCAGTAACACTCAGATGAAACACGAGACAGGAGAGCAGATGGATGCAGGACATGACTTGCTCAGCAGCACACACCAACAACACCACAACACTGGCATGCAACAGTTCCACAGTGACAAAGGACAAGGCTTTACACCATTAGTCACAACACACCACCTCAAAAAACTGTAAGAAATAGTAGGGAAGGTTCTTTGCTCAAGAAAATGGCTCTTCCCCACTTGCTTTCTTCTACAGTTAGTTATGAGGAAACAGAAGAAGATAAATGGATAAAGCAAAAAGTCTCCTCTTCAGGAAAAGTCCCAGAGTTATCAGAAGGAGCTAAGAGCAAAATATTCTTCCAGAAGCAATGATCATTGCTCATTATCAATCCTCCATTGGAACAAAAGTGTATTGTTAAGTTCACTTTGCTTAAAAAATAAAGTTGGCAACAGATAAAGATCTACTTTTAAAAAGTGATAATGTTCTCTAGTGTCTCTTGGGGAAATGTTCTGCACCACAGAGCCTGGTGGCACAGGGAACTTGTAACACAAAAGCAGATCAAAGTTTAAAGTGTGAAATTTCATTTCAAAAGATAACATGCCCCAGGACTACTAATTTTATACACCCAACAAAGCTGTGTGATTGTTCTGGTTACCCTGCCAGACAGGGCACCCTTCCACCAGGCATTCCCAACCATCTGAGGATGAACTGACTAAAACCATGGGGAAAAAGGATGCCCAGAGGGTTCTGCAAAGAGAGGAAGCTTATCCAGCCTCCCCAGCCTGCCTCCAGCACCTTGGAGTGGGTGCAAATGGAGACACCCAGCAGCTGAAAGTGCTAAAACCAGTTCTGCCTCTTGGATTTGCCTTGAGTGGTGAAAAGGTCCTTTTGGGGACATGAACAGCTGGGGGATGGAAAGAGTGAATGGCAAGGAGGGAGGAAGTGGAAGCAAGTGGAAGAGAGAGAAGGAGGAAGATCAAGGAACTGGGAATTGGAAAGGATCTCCCCATACTTCCCTCCCAGAAGAATGGATGACTCCTGGTCAGACTACTGAAAATTCCATTTTAACTGTTACTTGCCTTGTTATTTTATTGCTGTTAATTAACTGCCAGAGCAAATCTCAAAGGTAGTGATTTCGGTCCCTTTTCTACTATATTTCCTTTTTTCCCCCCCCCCAAATTTGATTCTAAAAATAGGAGATCTAGACAAAATACTTGGTGCATGAAAACAATTAAGTTTCTAAAAACTTCCCAGAAGCTTTAATACTGAAGCACAATTAAATCATCTGTCAGCCAGCATCATTTAAAAGTCAAATAGAGACAGGAGTTTGGAAAAACTCCAGGAAAGCTGCTCACTCTTCTCTCATACCCAGTAACATATCCTCATGCTCTCTTAAAAACCCATAACACTTCAAGCTTCTGCAGCATGCCTTGGAGGTTACTTGAAAATAATTTAAGTTAAAGAGTCTCATGAAGACTTGCTCTGCCAAGTCACTCCCCTCTCCTATGTAATGATAATAACCTTTTATATTTGCCAGCATTAGACACCACTGCTAATTGCAGTGCTGGCCAGCTGCCAAGGGGATAGAAATGATCCCTTCAGGAGGCACATTCTGGATAATTTTGTGTCTTTCAAATTATGATTGAAACTTTAAACTCTGTTTGGAGACCAAAAGACCTCCAAAACAGACCAAAGGCAATGGTTTCAGTCACCATTTATTCAGAATAAATGTCCTACTCTAGAAAAAACACTTGAGTAATTTTTCCCAGCTCTGGTCGCCAACTAAAGGGGCCAACCACAAATTTTCCAATTGAAAAATGCATTTTGTCATTATGAATGTAGTCAACAAGATGCATTTGCACCAATACTACCTAAAAAATAGGGTTTCTAATTCTGAAAAGAGAACTGCTAAAGCAACATAAAATTGAGAGCACAACTCAATCTTAATTTTTCAATCAGTTACTGGGGATAGGGGGTTCTTACCAATGCTGGCAGCTTTTCTTCAAAAGTTTAGGCTTCAAGGAACTACACTTTCAATTAAAACAATTAGAGATCAAATTGAAAATAATGATAAAACAGTGATGTACCTGAAAATGAAGAGTGAAACTAAAAAGATCAGAAGCTAACACAGTTATTTAAAGTGGGGATAGAGCTGTGTGCTTCAAGCAGTAAAATGTATCTAGCACTACAGGTGAATTGGGGGCTGAGATGCTTTAAAGAGATAACTTATAATTTAAATCACAACACTATCCTTTTTCTCTCCAATGGAGAAGCAAAAATGACAAGTCTTAGCTCTGACCCCAGCCCTGCAAACATTTAGACACTGAATTGTGTAAATAGCTGTGATAAAAGGATGTCTCACAGCAGTATGATTAAGCCTGTGCTCCGACTTGCCAATAGATAAGAACTAAAGGCCCAAGTATATAACCCCAATTATGTAATCAAGCAGTTAATCTTCTTTCTGTCTTTTCTTTTTAATACCCTTTCAGCAAGTAATTCAGGTTTACTGAAGAGGAAGGCACATGTTCCCTACTGAAAAATAAAATTATATTCTAAATTTGATATATATAGAACTTACAGCTTGGATCTTCATACTGAGGTATCCAATAAATAAAGATATATATAGATAGATAGATAAACACATACATAAAATTGAACTAGTAAAACAATTTTAAATGGAGAAAATTTTTGGTAATGCACCTAAATATGTCACATAGTGAGGTTGGCAGCTTGCCATGTTTGGTATGACAATAATCTCCTGGTACAAAACCAAGTAGGATGTGTCTGTTTTCCATGGGTATGTTCTTGTCAAATCCACACAGTGCATTTTTTGCTGGAATTCCAAATGAGTCAGTGTACTATAACTTACTGTGCTTTAGGAATAGAAAAGAGCCAACCCCACACTGTTTATTGAACTACTTCACACACTCATGATGCTTTTAAGAAATTCTAAATACTTCTGCCAACAACTGTATTCTGGAAATACAGCAATAAAAATATTTCCTCTTATTCTGCACACATGGTATTTTAAAAATCATATACAAACGCTTAAAATATCCTCTTAGCTCTTAGATTTGTAACAGATTGAAATAATACTGCTGAGGAGAATCAAATTCCTGTTTATAAACGCCTACTTCAGTTTTTTTCTATTATTCTAGAAAGACTAGCAGATATACTTAGCTGGGGCCTACAGGTGAAATAATTGCCTGCAATAAAATATTGGGTGCACTTTTGTGGAAACTGCATCGAATGCAACAGTATAAAAAGCATAAAACACACAGAACACACACCATAACACAGCAGCAAGTAATCAACAGATGCAACTGCAAAGCCAACATGTAGAAAGCACAACACCACACACGGCTGGAGCTGATTTTTGCACCTGGATGTTACCATAATGGAAAGATCAGCAGATCAGAAGGGTAGCAAATAATGGCATGGTGCATGCAATGGAAAGATTGGAAGAAGCAAGCCACTGCAGACAGACTTGTATGGTAGTTAATGTATGAAAAAGCTTACTTCATTTAGAAAGCTCACTAATTGGTCTACCGTTAAATAATCAGTTTTGTCTCCATTGCTGAAAAGGAATTTATTAGAGAATGTAAGTTTTTATACACGATGCTACAGTAGGTATGATTTACATGTTGACATTGTTGATACTTTTAAAACCACCTACTATTTTCTACTTGAAAGTAGCTCCATAATTTCAAAATGAACAGTCACAGAAAACATACTAACTGTCTATGCTTGGCACAGTATATTCCCCACAACATATCTTCCTATCACTGAACAAACACTACTTCACAAAACAACATGTAAGTCCTCCAGCTGAGAATAAATTGGGTGAAGAGACTTTTCTAACTTCAAATTTCTTACTTAATTAGTTCACATACTGTGTTAATCACCTAAAGGAGCAAGTTAAAATTATAGTAGTTAGTAAAGCCAATGCAAAAAAAAAAGTTCCAGGTGCTTCCTTTAACTGATGTAAAAGTTGCTCTAAAATACAGAGTGAACTTTTACATTAACAGTCTGAGAAGGGAGGAAGGGGAAAAACATAGACTGGAGCTTGTTCTGAAGTACTGCTGATGCTACTAGGATTCAAGGCTAGATAAATCTTACAGTGTTCTGTCATTATTAGTTATGGACTAAAAACATGGCAAAATGTCTTTAAAGCAAGATTATATTAAATTTGAACTTACATCTTCTTAAAGAGGTCCTCTATGTCAGTTCGGGGACATATCTTTTGGGTGAGCTCATAAAATTTCTCATAAGTAAAAGCTGCAGGCTCAATTTCATCATTCTGCAACAAAATGCAAAGGTACATTTATTCAGACAAGGGAGCTTATGTGCTCATTTCCCAAGAGAATATCTTATATCAGAAAAAACAACCGAGAACTGGTTTAGCTCCTTCCCAAGTATAAATTTACCTATTTCTTTTGTACTCTCTCAAAGTAATTCTAAATTCATCTTCATCATGTATCTGTTTGATGTGCTTGTATTCCAACCTCACGGTAACAATAGTTCTACATGACCACAGAGCTGGAAAACAATCTATTTTTCTTCTGAAGCTTAAAAAAACCCAAAACAAATCCCAAAAAGTTCAAGCTATCACCCCTCTGGGGCTGCTGGCAGGGGCTCCCACTGCAAGTGGGACAGAGCTGCAGAGCAGCTTTCCAAAGGAGAGGAGCAAAGAACAATGAGGAGTCAAGAAAATCAACAAAAATGTATTACATGCATATTTTGTGCTTATATACTTTGCATAAATGAACAAAAGGTAGTTTGTGACAGCAAAGAAGGGAAGCCTCCTCTAAGAGGTTTAAGGACCTCTGTGTCATACAGATTTAATTACTTTTTGGCCCTAGTAAACAACCTCCAGTGATTAGTAAGTAACACACAATAAGCACACTTTTTGTGATGCAAATGACTGCGATTACAGCTAAAAATGTGAATGAGTCATCACTTTATTAGTATACAAAAACAGTTATTCAAAACCACTAAATACCTTTCCGCTGGGAAGGCCTAATTCCTTAAGTGCCTGAAAGATCACTTTTTCTGTTTTACCTGATGCAAAGGTTCTGGTTATGCTAAAACAAAAAAACAGCAGAGAGAAAAAAAAAAAAAAAAAAAAAAAAAAAACAAAAAAACAGAGAAATGTTAGTCACTTTTTAAACAATCAGTTCTCTCTCTTACTTTTACTGCCAACATTTTCCTCTGGCTTCAACTGATGAATGTATTCCAAGTAATAGTGCGGTTGAAGGAGCGCTCAGCTCCACAGAGCAGCACTGCTCTGCCCGCGCGCCAGCCATTAGAAAATACATCAAAATAATGGACTGCAAACAGAACAAAGGAGGGTTTCTTCCCCCAATACACTGGGATACAGAGCCATGCAAAGCATTCTTTTGTTTGCTCTTTTAAGCTGTGTGCTGATATCAATGATTATTTAGAAAGCAGCAGATTCTCTGAGGGGGGAGACTCGTGCCTCCCAGTCATTCCTGGTTGTGGTGACTTCCCTTCCATTCCAGGCATTAAACTGGAGTGGGCTGTCCCCAAAGGCTGCCTCCTTCCTTTTCAAGCAGCTGCTGCTATCCCAGCCACATGCTAAATCCCATTCTCTCCTCCCTCTGGATGCTCCCTCACCTCACAGCCACTGAGAATACCCTGTCCTAGTCATGCTACAAACAAATCCTTTAGGTAGGCCTCAGCTGCCATTCCCCAAAACTGATGAGCATCCTGCTCCTTCCCAAAGCACGATTTCACCATGCAGTCTGGCAAACTGTTTTCACTTGGGATGAGAGAAATCCCACAAAAATGTAGCTGTTTGGTATGATTAATATGAGTGTGGTCTATTTCTGTTTCCATTTGAGAGGAGTCTGAAAGATCTCTGGGTCTGGAAAGGGGGATCCACACCTGACAGCTCTCCTGCCTTCTGTTTAGGACTTGAGCTAAAATGCTGGGACCCACAACCCCTCGACTTTGGTGTCTTAGTCTGGAGAGAGAAGCTGAAGTCTGTATCCAATATATATTTCTAACAAAAGCTGTACATTGGGAAACACTCCATGGCTGCTGATAAGAACGTGTTGCTCTTTATCATTAAGCAAGACAAACATTTGCTGAGACATTTAGTTAATCTCATGCATAATAAATAATTTCACATGGCAAGAGACGTGAAACAAATTGTTGCCTCTATTTGTTGCCATAGCAATTCACGGTTGTTTTATTCTCCAAAACATTCTAAACTGCCTATGTAAATGTTTTCATACTAAGAAAATTAAAATCAGGAAGTGAAAATATCTAAATGATGAAAAAATATTTAAAAAAAACTTATCCATGTTTTTCTTCTTACTGGGTCCATACAAGAGTTAGATTTCTATGTCCCTATTTAGGCATCTAAGTTAGCTGTTTGATTTTCCAAAGCTGATAAGTACCAAGGTATTTTCAGTAAAATATAGACTGAGTTTAACTTTAGGCACTTGTTTCTTAAAAAAATCCTCAGGCATCTATTTTTCCTGCTAATTCTAAACCACAGAGTAATGTTAGCTCTACAATTTACAACCTATTTCCAGCCCTGTAAATTTCTGTTTTTTGTAATGAATTGGACTCCAATAATAAATGTCCTGTAAAACATGTAATATTGGTGTAAGTAATTATTCAGATGTGTGCCAAGATTCCATGGCTGCAGGGAACTTACTTTTGATGCCAAATGTATTTTTTTATTTCACAAAAGCTGACAGCAAACATAGCAGTAATTTGTAATGAGAGCAGCAATGTAGAGAAGATTGAATGAATCAAAAAAGATTGTAAAAATACAGCATGACACATTCATTTTGCTAAGGCTATTGCAAATAAAATTGCTTTTCCTTCTATTAGAAGAGACTTCACCCTAGCAGATTTACATTCATCCTGACACCTACAGGTGTTTACTCTCATGTTCCACCTACAGTGGTGTGGGGCTTATGGTAACATGCCAATGTACTTCCTCATAAATATTTAAAATACTTCCCCACTCTGGAACTGAGGGATATGACTCTATCGTGCTTGTTGATGGATTAAATGACTTGGTTACTTCAGACTTTCATCACTTTCCAACCAATACCTCAAAAATCAAGCCAGCACAACCTGTGGAAATCAATCTTTTCCCATGTCTCCACTGAATTTATCAGCTTGGCTTGACCTGCCTACACTGTACAAGGAATTGTCTAGCTTTGACTTACAACCAACACTGAAGTATTGAAAGAGATTTCTTCCAGACACTCTGGAGTAACTGATATGAAACACACTTAAAAAACCTCTGCTTTCAAATTAACTTAATTAAACTACCGAAAAACAGATTTAAGTTTCATTTGTCATAGCTTAGCTTTTTCTTCTTTTACTATAAATTTTCATAGATAGAACCTAAACTTGCTTGAATCCTTTAAATTGTAGTTATACAAAGGGAGAAGCATTGACTGAGCAAAGCTAATTTCTCATCAGGCTCTAGATGAGCAGGTGCAACTCATTCACATAGAAAATCTATTTTCTGCCAGCAGAAAGTTGAAGAAACCAAGTAGATTTTTTTTCTTATCAAACACTGACCTGTTTCCTGATCTGCAATTGTAGTGTTAAAAACTGAACATACAAAATATCTTACAAATGCCATGTCTTTGCAAGAGCTGTAAATGTAATTCTAGACTCAGACTGCTAAAATTTATTAAAGCCCAAAAGGCAAAACTGCTACTCTTCTAAGGTTTTCACACTGCTAACTGCCAGAATTTCTTCTCTCCCAAACACAGTACATCAATAGCAACAGATCTATGCCCCAGAATACATTAAAATCCAGAAGTAGCTTGAGAAAAATCTTTGCAACTCCCAACTGTACAGCCAAGGAGTCATGGATATTTACAGCATTTACCACCAACAGCCTGGGGAGTGTCACCTTCTCAAGGCTCATCATTCCCTATGGGGAATGTGATAGTTGTAAAATTTGTTTCAAACTTGGGAAGAAATGCAAGGACTTCTGATGCTGCAGGTGGGATTATTGTTTTTTGGGTTTTTTGTTGGTGTTTTACTGCTCTTCAGTGTAAAAATGAAATAGTGGTGGATCTTGTGATACACATTCATACAGCTAAACAGACCTGCTGGGGGCTCTGAGAGAGAAACCTTCCCATCTGTATCCCCACAGCTACAGCAATTGCTACAGGAGCCCCTGGCAGCAGGAGGAGGAGGAAGAAGCGCGACTGAATAAATAACAGTGGATTTAAAACAGGTAAGAGGGAAAGGTGTGTTGGAGAGGAAGCACCAGTGGTTAAAACCAGTGAAAGAAGTACTGGAGGGGAATCTTGGGTAGCAAATGTGAAACTTTGGTGCCCCTTGCATAGCAGAGCCATTCAGCTCACATTTCCCAGTGCTCCCTGCATTGCCATCCCCATACACACATCCTTCTCCTTATGCATCTCCCTCCTCCTGTCTCCTTTTGATCTCTCCCCTTCCCTTCCCTGCACTGAGGGTTTGTGGAAGAAAGGGTGAAGCAGTGAAATCCCCCAGCCCAGCTGACTCCTGGGTGTCTGTGTGCCACTCCATGATCAGCAGCTCCTGCTGGATCAGGCCAATCCCATGGCCTTGCCATCCTACAAGAGGGCCCTGATTCCCCCCCATCTCCAATGCAGCTCTGCAGAGCAGATTGATTTTCTCTCCTCCATTTATATTCCTCTTCTCACTGACACCTCTTCTCATCCTTTAAGTGGGTGACACAGCACTTCCCATGTGAGCCCCAAAATTTGCCACATTTTTCCCACACCAAGATAGCACATTCCTTGGAGAATCCAGATGCAAAGGAGATTCAACTGCATGGAATAGTAGATCCCTTATGAATTTATAAGCAACCTACTTTTACAATAAATTGAACTGCTAAGGACTGATTTATGTTAACCTGTAAATAGTGCAAATTCAAACTTAAAGATTTAATAAACTGGACCCAGTGAACTGGATTTTTAAGCAATAGACAGTCTGCATACACAAATCAGTATGCTGCAGCACAACAGAGAGAATTTATGCTTCACCAAACGTGATGTAAAATATTTAAAGGCAGAAACAATTTCAGACAAGCTAGCACACTATAAATCCATACTGTGGAATAGGGTTCTGTGTTCAAACACAGGCATAAAGCTGTAAAGTCTGAAAATTGATCTGTCCCTGTGGTATTGTTCCCTCATCGTTACCCTCCAGCTGATGATATTCCTCAGGGGACTTCTGCGCTGGAGGTGCTTCATGGCAGCTGAGTTTGAGAAATAATCAGAGGCTTGGCCATGTGAGAACTGGAAGATTAATACACTGAGGCAGCTATAACACTGTCAAGGTGTCACCTGAGTCATGAAGCTAAAGAAACCTGGAAAGCAGCATGGCAGGCCCTTTGTCTTTTTGCAGATTCTATAGATGCAAAATCCTCTTTTCCTCTTAGAAAAAAATAAATGTTGTATGAGGTTTATCTTACAAAGACCTCCGTCCTCTTGCTCCCTTCTGTGAGTTTTTCTTTATGAAAAACCAGCATGCCCCGAAAATCTGGTTTGCACGTACTTTATGAACAGAAAAGCAGCTCAATGTATGAGCAAGAATGAAGCTCTAGAGCAGGAGGGGGAAATATTATTGCCTAGCCACTGAGGACTGAAAACCAGTAACCTGTAATAGTTAATATCTGCACAGAAAGAAAGATGCTGTTCTGGCTTTGCTGCTCCTGACAACAAGCAACCCAACAATTCATTTACCATGTGGAAAAAAACAAATATTATCCTGGGGGCTCCTATAAAAGCAGAAGCATTTTTGGCAGACATATATGTCTCTTTTACAAGGAACTTCAGTTTAAAAGTACCTTTTTGTCCTCTACTTAACTGGCCTGCAAGTTTTTATGGTTCTTTCTTTAAAGTGTTTTATCAAATTTTACAACTGGAAAAGCCATCTCAGGGTTTGAGGAATGTTAGGCTGAGAAATCTGATGGTCTTAGCTCTAAGTGACTTTGAAAACTATTAGAACTCATATCTTCATTACAATGGACTGCAAAAAAATATAAATTACTAGGCTGATAAGAAGTCCTGCCTAGATTACCAAGGAGGGCAGATAAGAATATCTAGTTCTGTAATTACTCTTACATATATATTAAAAATAAAATTAATATTAGATTCCACTATTAAACCACAGAATTTTATTAAAAATATATAACTAGGAACTGAAAAAACATAGAGCTCCCCAACTGTGCTTACCTCCGAACTGGAATTTTCCCATTTGTGTTTGTTAGAAAGGCCAGCTTCATCCAGCTGAAATTAGGAATGAAATATTTTTAAAATACTATTTATTAAAATTGGGATCTAGATACTTATGTTTAACTTATTACCATGTCTGCTGAATGAGTACAAACAAATAACTGTTCTGCAATAAAAACATTTTTCTGAAACCTCTTAGTACTTGAGGCAGGGCAGTTCTTTAACTGTAAAGGCAAAAAGCACCCCCAAAAAATCAGTACAGCAATTAACACTAGTGTGAAGATGAGAAAGTTTCATGGGGTTTTGCTTGCATATGCATAAAGGAAAATAACAAACGAGCCAATAATTAAAACATACACTACAATAAATCAAATGAACAGTCATAATTTCTCCTTTAATTTCTCCTGGGCAGGTGCCAGATATAGCCTTGAGACATCTTTGGTCTCAATAAAAGACAAGCTCTTAACTCATTTAACACCATTTTCTTTATGACTCTGTTTTGTAAATGTCAAACTATGAAAAATAATTTTGTTTTTCAATTCCAACAAGGAAAATAAAAGGACAAAAAGATAAAGGAGAAAGGGGAGGAAAGAAAGTAACTTACTGTTTCTTGAGACATGTCATTGGACTGACGTTGTTAGCTCTAAAGTTATGTATGATGGATCCAAGCCCTTCCACCCATTGCTGAAAAACATAAAAACACCAAAACACCAAATTAGAAAAACTGAAGGGGGAAAAAGTAGGAAACTTTGTCTTGGGGGAAGGTTCCTCCTTGAAGCCATGGATAATGTTAATAACCTGTGCTGAAGAAAAAACTACCCACGTCACAGCCCACACCATGGAAAAGTCCAGCCACATTTTATCCATTTTACGCATTACTATTTCATCCTCCACTAGACAAAGGGATTGTGCTTTCCATTCTTCCAAATGCTACATGTAGTATGAGCAGTGCTAATAAATCAGTTTATTGCCAGCCAGGGCAATGATTCACTGATTTATTAAGGCCTCTGTTTGTATCCTATATAAACATTTGCCTCCCTTTTGGTGGCAGGGGGCAATATCAGCTATTACTGAGTGCCATTATCCAGTGTGTGAGGACATATTTCACTGGTCCAGTTTAGAAAAGGAATGAAATAAAATATTAATAAGCTAGAGCAAACCATGGAGCAAACAACTGCTCAGCGACGCCAACCTCACCTAACACCCTGTTACATATTCAAGTCCTGCTTGTTTGCTTGTTTTCACCCTTAAAATGCACAACATTCCACATAATCACTGGGATGACTTCCAGCCAGCAGCAGCATTACAGCACTTCTCTATGTAATTCCTCTTTTAGGGATCTGTTTTTCTGCTGGAGCCTGCACCCCGACTTTGCAGAGCTGTAGAGAGGCAGCCTAAGGCTTAGGCCCTGACATGAACATTCATTGATTTCAGCAAGGATCATCGCAGGAAAAAGCCACGGGAAGACGAAAAAATGGCAGTGCTACAAGCCAAGTTCGATCTCAATTATGCCATTGTAACACTGGGATTACTCAACTGACAATTTACACTGGTGGAACTGAGATGGGATTTGGTCCACTGCTAAACATTAACCTTGTGAATAAAGGAGCTTTTTGCTTCTGGCCAAATGCTGTGCATGCAGCTTGAGCTGACTTGGGCAGGATCCAGAATATGACACTTATAAATAGATGCAGATGAGTGTATTTTTCTTTTCATGAATGAGTGCTGTACATCTGCAAGACAGATGAAAAAAAATCACGATTTATATTGGATGAACACTAACCTCTTTGGGAAATGGCATATTGTAAACTGCAGGCAGCAAATCCCCAGGGGCTAAAACAAGGTCTAAGGTGTCAATTTAACAGATGAACAATACACTTCAGGAGACCCCTGTACTCATGAAATATTAAATCTGTTTTGCTTTAGGAAAAGTAGTCACTTATTAAGATATGTGTTAATATTTAAGTGCTCTTTTTAAAGTCATATTTCAAATAAGTACTGCATAAAATATGCATTAAATACATTAATTGTGTGTCTGAGAATCATTTGAAAAACAGTATTATCACTTATGAAAAAAGGTAATATTTGGGGTTTTATGGCTGTGTTTTTGGGCTTGAAAACAATCCCCCAGTAAGAGCCTGCCTTCCCATCTCTGTTTTTCCAGCTGCATGAGTAAGATGGCTTTGTAGTCATAGGCTGAAGGGACTGTCTACGAAGATAAAGCAAGCAAGGTTCACAGGGCAAGATAATATTATTTATTAGAACTGATATAACTAGAAGCCACTGACAGATTTAGGAAACACTTATCTTTTCCTACAAATGTTCCCTCACCTCAGATGATAAAGGAATAGTGCTTGTGATAATTCCAGGGTAAATGCCTGAACAAATTTTACATAGACTTCAATTTCCTAGAACTGTTGAATTTCAACTATCATGAATTACTTGTATTTGGGGCTTGTGGGTTTTTGGATTTGGGTTTTTTATTTTGGTTTGGTTTTGGGTTTGGAGGCTTTTTGGTTTGTTAAGTTTGTTTGGTTTTGTTTGTTTTTGTTGTTGTTTAAATCAATTAAATGTAAAATTCCTGCTGCATTAGCACTGTCAGAGCTAGACAAACATGTCCTCCCGTGATCTGCATTGGTCTGTACCCCTTCAAAACTCCTCAGCCTTCCAACACTGACCCAACCACTCAGCAGCATGTTCACTGCAAACAAAAAACCTTTGCAAAATCAAACTATACCAAATGAATAAGCTGCAGGCTTTCTCCTATTTTTTTCTGCCAAAAAAACACCAATGGTACAGTACAGACCATATCAGCATTTCATTTGGAACTAAACACCTACAGATCCATTCTGATTTGAAGGCAATGGATTACAACTACACCAGATATAACAAAAACTAACATTTAAAAGTAAGGCTGGCCAGCACTCAGCCTAGGAGTTACTTCTGCTCATCTAGAAGAGCTGCCAAAAAGGAACACTGCTAGAAAAAAACACAGGTGAAGAGAGAAATCAATATACTAAGCACTTCCCAAGTGATTTTTTTGCAGGAGTTGTCTTGATGCTTCCCACTTTAGAGGTCTCCCTAACTCTTTTTCAGTGTTAATGCCCTTCCCTGATAGAGATGCCAAATCAGGAATTGCACTCCCTTGGAGCAAAAGAGCACAAACCTACAGCCAAAGACTGATGAGCCACAAAAGCATCACATTCCTGCTGGTAGCAAGCAAAGGAGGGACCCAAGAGCCTCTGTCCAGCTCTGAATTACCTTTACATTGTTGTGATGTGCCCTGGGCAGGACGGGGCAATTCCAGAGCCACATCTGCCCATCTGTGCCACGCCATGGAGCAGCATCTGCCTGCCTCCCTTTGGCCAGGTTCTGCAGTGTTTCATCACAGGTTGCCCATGGTTATCAGCTGGCCCCTCACCAACCAGGAATACAACAAAAAACCAAATTCAACAACACTTTCAATGCAGTCAGACTTTTTGTCCCTCTGAGCTGGAATAGTCTCCAATTAATACTGTCTTCATACTTGCTTTTAAGGTACTGTGATCCAGTGCACAGATACCCACAAAATTCAATATCAAGTTGGCAATATATTGCTTTCCTGACAACAGACCATTCCCAGATTTAATGTACACTTGTCTGATGACCTTGCAGGAGGGATGAAAGAAGGGCTCAGGTTTTTCTCAGCTAACACAAAGACAAATACAGCAGCAACCTTGCTTGTATTCTGTGAGAGCATTCCTTATTTTACAGATGAAGCTGAAAGACCTGTAAATCTATGTAAGTAACAGGGATAAAAATCCTCAGTTCTCTTCTTTCATGCTCAGCATTTTCAAATCACTACCTGTGCAAAGTAGGAAAATCCTGTAACAAATGGAATTCTGAAATGAGGTACACAGGAAACAATTTGCTCTTAGAAAAAAAAAAAGTTTTTGATAGACATCAGGGTACATCAGATTCTTACTGATGTTAGTGCTGAATACTTTCCAATTTTCAAAACATGGTTCAGTACACCTTGAATCTGTTGAGGTTACTCCTGATTGGCACCTTATATACAAATATTATTCCAGATTCATAGAGGGATTTAGGCCCTGATATCTAATCCTGGAAAATCAACAGTCATGAAAAGAAACAAAACCAAACACCAGTGCACCTTAAGCTCAGACCCCCTCAGGCTGAGACACAAGGCTAAAATCTACACTGCAGGCTGCAACAAACACTGTGTTGTTTTTCTCTGACAAGATCAAACACTGTCAAGCATCTCTAGAAGGAGAAGGAACAAGAAAAATCAATCAAAGAAGCACTCTCTTAGCTTTTGCTGTTGGACCAAAATGCTTCTGAGGCACTTAGTGACCCTGTGTTAGCTTAGGATCACCGATGAAACATGGGCAGAACTGGCAGGGTGCACAAATAAGTTTGGCCTTTCAGCTCTATTTTAGCCATCAACCTTTCCTTTAGACAGTGTTAAAAAGGACAAGAATTGTGAAAGGTTAAAAATCACTACAGCCTACCGCTCATGAAATTCCAGACAAGGCCATGCATGGCTTATTGACCGATGGGGTCAGGATTACCCAGACTCTTGAGATTTTACCTTCCCTTTTCCAGAGCAGTGTTTCCAGAGTTGCACTCCACTTATTCCAGGCATCAGGAAAGCCAGGGAGGCAAGGAGGCATTGTCCTCTGATTTTGGTGTTCAGTGTCTGGGACTGGCTGCCAAGGGCTCCATAGCTTGAAGGCTCAGGAAGCCCACAGAGAATTGCTTCCCACATCTCTCCAAGACAGACGTGGGCTGGCAGGAATCCCTGGCACTTGCCCTCAGCCAGCAGATGTCCCCATTCTCTCAATGTAAACATCTCAAAACTCCTCTCTGCTCCAAGAAAATCACCCTTTCCTCTCACTCCAGGCAGCCACAGCAAGGAGACCTGGGGAGTGACAGTGCCAAACCTCTCCCCTACCCTGACGACTGCAGCACTGACTTTTTGCAGGATTTTGCTGTGAAGTATTTTTACAAAGATAAAAGGGATCCTTCTGACTTTCAAGTATTCCAACAGGAAAGCTGAGGCTCATGTTCTCCATACAGGGAGCTGCCCAATGTGTCCAGACTCCTACTACACTTCAACAAAGCTTCCTACCCTGGAGTGGCTTTCCCAGCATTGGAGGGGCCTACTCTGAAAGGAGATGGAAGAATCACTTTGGCTGCTCTTGTATGCAAACTAAGAGAAACACAGTGGAGCTTTCACAGTGAAATCAACCTCCTGGCTATGGAGAACCAGGGCTAAACTCGTCAATTTACTGATAATTCCACAGTGCACAGCCAAGAAGTGCACACAAGAAGGCAGAAAAGCACATGCAAAGCACCAACAGTTAATTGCAGGCAGGGATATGAAGATTTCTCTAGAGAACATGGAATAACATACTGGGTACAGGTAAGCTGTGGTCATATATTTAAGGCAGTCATGATATAGAAATGTTTATCACATGGGCTATGAGACATGAGCCACATACTTCCACAGTGGGACACAGAGAACAGCAGGAGACTTCTAGAGATCTGTTCAAGAGTGTTTTGCAGGTTCCTTGAAAAGTTTTGCTTTGAAACATCAAAACAACCCAAAGCTTTGGGAAAACAGAGCTTTTCTGCAATATAGTTGTGGAATATTCCCATGGGAATCTTCTGCTACTTTCTATTTGCCCTCTTAACAATATAATTTGGGCAAATGTTTAATAGCTTGTTTCAGGGGGAAGAAAAAATCTGGGTCAATCAGGCTGGGTTGGATAGGCAACCTGGTCTAGTGGAAGGTGTCCCTGCCCATGGCAGGGGAGTTGGAACTGGATGGTCTTTAAGGTCCCTTCCAACTCAAACTGTTTTTTGATTCTATGAAACAGAATTTTTTTTGCAATTCAAAGAGTTTGATTAGTAGAAACACCAACAAAAGCGATCAACCAGAAGTGCTTCATCTTACCAGAACCATTTTAAACTGAAAAAAACCCCAAACCTCATTCCAACTGAGAAGCAGAGAAGTTTAAGAATGTCAAAATGAAATGTTTCCAACTGCAGTTGACTTCCATGCCATGAATATTGTTAGCTCTGTGATAAAGCCTGCATTTACCTTTATGCTGTTTGTCAGTGTGTGAGTAATTAAGCATTTTAGCACATTCTGTTCATTCTGGTGCCTCACAGGTTAAGCCATCAAAGTGTGAATCAGTGGCTCAGCAACACACAGGTAGAATACATCTATTTTCTATCAAATCCAACTAAAGGTGTAAAACTAGTATAAAAGGTTACTCCCTGTCCTTCCCACCCTGTCTCCCCCATGGCTGTTCCCATCCCGGATGCACTGCCAGAGGAATGCATCAGCACTCCCAAAGCCAGATTATCTTAAACTCTGCTGGGAGCTTTGCCTCTAAACATGATTTTAACATTAAGGCTCTTCCTTGAATTGAATCAGGAATGTTCACTGAACTCCTCTGCCAGAAGGGCATGGGGAACAGTAATTTCAAGCAGAAGGGCAAAATCTCTGAGGTGGAGAGATGGCTCTTTCCAAGAAAACAGCTGGAACTGGGAAAAAAAAACAACCACTAGGGCAAATCCACCCTTGATATGCACTAATATCAAGTAATGTTAAGGAAGCTGACTTAAGTTAATCTTTTAGGCAAAACTCCTTAATGTATTGCCAGAGTAGATGAGCAAAGACAAGAAGTCCAGATTTTGGGTTGCTGAAGTCCAGCTTTACTGGACTCATGCCAGAGTTGGATAGGAAGACAACGTGCCAAGGGCTGAGGCCTCACATCAGCACTAGATCACTTCTGCCCCAAGGAAATTCATCCCCAAACACTCACTGGCCTTTTCAACTGTCCTAGACTGAGGAAAACAGATTATCCAATTACTAGGGCACAGAAAGTCCATCTGGGAAGTAAAAAAGAAAAATATACACATACGCACTCATCTCTAGTATAAGAGAGTGTGAGTGTGTGTGTTAATTTTAGCTCAGGATAATTTATATAAACTGATTTAATCAGGATTCCAAACATCAGGTTTTAAATTCCACCTTTTACAGTCAGTCTCTATTACCACAGTGGAGCTGCTTTAGGAGTGGACCACGACAGCTGCTTGCAATCAGAGACAGAGTACACCCTATTTTGTGGCTGTTTTAAGAGTGGAAATGAAAACCAATTTCTCAGCTGAAAACACCAATAAAATTTAAGTAGATAGAATGTAAATACCAGAGTTGGAGCTTGGAGACAAGTGGAGAGATAATAAACACACTCTTGTTGTTGGAGTAGCTGTACTTGGAGCTCAGTAATGCCCTGGCCAGCCCTGCTGAACACCAGGGGCACCTCCAGGGACTGTCCCACTCTGCCACCCTGTGCCAGGGACCTGGCAGAACCTGCTTCCCAGTGTACCACTCCTTGCATGGACAGACTGAAGAAGTGAGGAATTTGCACCAATTTTCTTCCTCATGGGTTACTCAGTCCCACTTTAACCCACCCTTCAGTGTGTAAAAATTGCTTATTTTCCAATTGTAAATCATCACCTACAGAAGCAGAACCTTTCAGGGCAGAAAGGTTCTGAGCTTTTGTGCTTGAATCTGCCATTCAATTCCCTCACTTTAAAGTATCCCAATCATGTACAGACCAATGCTCTGTTCCTCCCTGCAACAGGGGGGACAGCAGAAACCACAGGTTTCTTACACCTATTTTACAACCCTCACACATATCTGGGCACCTTAAGCTTCAGTCATTGCCCCTTCTCCTCCAAACTCTTGTCTCTATCATTTCAAAGGAGGGGCTCCTATTTGAACATGAATTAATTTGAGGCCTATTTGAAACTGCAGTCAGCAGCTGCACAGCCACTTAATGCTGTATAAAGGCTTGTTTCTTCTAGAGGGGATTTACTGAGTCCCACAAGAAAGATGTTTTCTCCTGAACAAAACAGGAAGAATTAAGCAGGAGCACTTCTGTGTGCAGATGACTCCTAGAAAATTCTATTTTAGCACAGAAGTGCAGTAGCAAGTTGATGTATTTACCATATACCAAAGGTCAACACAGTACAGGCCAAATTCCCCAGCGAAGGCAACTTAGAAACTCTACATTGATTTTTTGGCCTGATCTGCTTTATGCTCTCCCTCGTGCCTCAAACATCTCATATCAGATGAGGTGGATCATCACTGCTGACAGTTGTGGATATATATTTTGGTGGAAAGGCTCCCAAATGCAGGACTCTGACATCCATGAGCCTCTCAGAGCCTGCCCACTGCAGCATGACACACCATTCTGTAAGGCTGGGCTGTTAATGAGCAGTAGATCTTTTCAACAGCATAATTAGCTCATCTCTTGTGACAGCCTCTGTAATGGGCCAACACTCTCACAAACCAATTAGTCTAATACAGGTTATTGAGATCTAATGGTGGCTGAGAAACTTAACTGCAGCTGTTTTCAGAATAAATCCGAGATGCTGCTGGGTTAACTATGAAAGTGAACACTGCCAACATCTCCTTAGCTTTGCTTCTTTTTTCAAATGCTTTCAAAACATAACTCTGACACATTATTTCCCTTAAAGCCTGCTGGAAATACACACAGTAAAATCAATTTAGTGCACCCACATAAGTTATACAAGTATTTCTCCTATAAAGGAGTTTACTCAGCATTGCCAGTGTTTCCGAAGGTATGAATCCAAAGCAATGAAAAATAAACCAGATACGGCAAGGGATTTAGTGATGTTGCATTCAGCAAACAGTTTTAAAGGAGGGGATTTACCAGGTGTGTGATACTGATCACTATTTATGTCACAGGCAGAACACATTATAATCCTAAATACCCTAAATACGTACAGAGAGAAAAGCAAAGAGTGTGTATTTTAAAACCCCATGAATGTCTGGATCTCAGCTAGCAGTGTACTATCAGCACTCTGATCAGGTTTCTCAGAGCAGTTCACAGCTCAGTACCAGGGCAGGTGGAGCCCAGGACTTGCATGTGAACTGCAATCTGGAGCTCTCAGGAAAGATGACGTGTAAAAAAGCACCATTGTTTCCTTAAGACTGTTCCATGTCAACGGGAAACAGACAAGAACCCGGGTACACTGGGATCCCCGTAACTGTAGAGAATTTTCTTTCCTGCTTTTGTTTTTTCAAATAATATGAACCACATGATACAATTAGGTTATCAGAACAGATTTTTGAAGGGCTGAACTCCACCCACCAGGAAAATGGCAGTAATTGCACTTCCCTTCAGCATCCCTGTCACAGGCCCACCGCACCATCATCACCTATTCTGCTGAAGCAGCCCCACACAGAGACACTGAACAGCTCAGGGAGTGCTCTGTCCTATATATAATGGTCTCATGTCTGATTTTGATAAATCACTGTGCATGCACAGGCTGATAAATCACTATTTCTTCCCACCATGGCACACAGACATGCTCCACATGGATGTTTTTGCTGTCCTTTGGAAGACTGAGGCAGCAGACACTAAACCAAGTATTTCAGTCAGCCACACAGGCAGACTTAGGGAAAACAATTGAGCACTGCTGATGAGTTCTTCTTTTAACTCCCACACACTGTTTAATTGTGAAATACCTTGGCTACTTCTGTGTTTTCTGCTACCATGAAAGTGAAGCTGATGTTCACCAGATCTGTGCCACTGCAAACGCACACTATCCGTCCTTCCAACTCATTTTCTGATTTTCCAACAGCCTCAAGTGCAGTCAGTATTTTGGGATCCTGTGAAACAGAATAAATAATTTGTTACATTTGGAATGCTTCTGTTATGCAAGGCACTATGGTAAAAATGCATTTTCACCTCCTTATACATTTACACCTTTAAGCCTTTGCCAGTCATCTTAAATGAATGCTTTCACTTAGAAGCATTGTGCAAACCTGAAAAACAATATATTCTAACAGTTAGGAACATGATTGTAAGAACTCATATTTTCATCACAAAAAAGAAAAATTAATCACTCCAAGGACTGGAAACAGAGGAACAGTACTAATCTCTAAGTTAATTATTCCAATCTAGTTAAGTCCATAGTTCCTGAGAGTCTTGATGTCTGTGACTTCTTGGCTGTTTCTTAGCGACATGTCACACAAGCTGTTGGCTCTGCTGCTGGAGATTTAATGAGTATATATTTTTATATTTTTTAAAGAGTTGAAGTCTGAAGCACATTGGTGTGGCTGTCAGCACATGGAGCATGGGGTTGTCTGCATCACCACATCTCATTCCCCTTCTCTGTGGGGCAGAAATCTCAATCTAGAGATTCCCCAGAGAATTTCAATCTAGAGATAATTGTTACTACAGTCAACACAAAACCATTTAATATGTGAAAGTGGAAATGCAGAAAAAAACAAATATTCTAGACTGAAGGCCTGGTGGAAGGAGAGACAAAATTCAGTGCAGAAAATCCTGAAATATTCCTTCTGAATACTACTGACCATATTTCTAAAGTTTTGGGGTTCTTCAGAACTCCTAGCTAGTATCTGCTGATACTCTTGAAAAAGGCAGACTCTGATCAGCTGCCCCCTCTGACCACCTAAATGCATAGAGATGCAAACATATCTTTCTACATTTTATGCCAATGGAGTAAGAAGATAAAATAAATTCAAACAGAGAGGAACAAAATATGGAAAACAAACCATTTTTTTCAGATCTTTAAAACAAGTATCACAATAAACTGTGACAACATAATTAAAAATCCTGATATGTGATCTTAATGTCTGTTCAGCTTTCAGTGCATCCTGAATCCTGTAGTACATCAGAAAGACCTGATGACTGAACCTTCCCACTGCAATCACAACAAATCACTTCAAAACTTCAAACTTTAGGCTATGATTGCAAAGTAAAAGCTGTGTTACTGGTGTTATTTAAAGAAATGAATGCCCTCCTGCATTTCACCTTCAGTTTAAATATTCTTTGTTTAAATGAAGAGTATAAATT
This sequence comes from Aegithalos caudatus, assembly GCA_013389925.1. Lineage (NCBI taxonomy): Eukaryota > Metazoa > Chordata > Aves > Passeriformes > Aegithalidae > Aegithalos > Aegithalos caudatus. The sequence goes on from WEIU01004141.1 coordinate 446,727, forward strand.
AACTATAGAGTACCTTTGGTACAGCTCCAAAACGAACACTGTTGATCAGGGAGCATTCTAATACCTGTCCCTCCTGAAATGACAAAAAGGGTACAAGTTCAAAGGTCTGTTGAGACATGTTTCCATTGGGAATTTCAGCAAAAACAAACAGTGAATTTTATTAGCAACATTGTTAACAAACACTAAGCAGTATACTTCTCTTTTATACCAGTCAATTCCCTCTTAAATGCTTCACTTCTGCCAATTCTCAAAGAATAGGGTGAAGACTAGTTTTGTAAATAAACTAACACGGTATTTTAGATTTTTAAAAACCAGAATATAAATCAAGTGCAATAACATATAATATACATTCCTGACATAATTGTCATATACCTTTCCTTCACTTTTCCAGCTCAGAAAAAACCCAAATTCATCCACTTGGAAGAGACAGTTGCTTTCAAAGACAAAAGATTCCTATAGAAAAGAAAATACAGACCATTATTTTAGTCAGTTTGACAAATATCAATTATTTTTCATTTGAAAATAAAGCATTGTTCTCTTTCTTCCCAAAGACCCTCCAGCAGAATTTGCTGTTCCCAAAAAAAAACAGAAACAAAGGAGGCAGGCTTTTTAAAAAGAGATCACTTTTAATGATTTGTCTTACTGTTGATGCTTGAGACATTGGAATGCACATAATTAATATTTTCTACCTCATTGCAACTAAATGAAGATGTTCTATTTAATAGATTCTTACCTAATAAAAAAATCTTAATGAAACAGAACTTCCAAAAAAATATTGAAAATTAAATGCTTTAAAGTAAAAAAATAAATAATTTGCCAATGCCATCCTCAGGATCAAATGGCCACATTTCTTTTTAACGTGCAGAATTTGGGAAGCACTTTTCTGTTGCACTGTGGCAGTGTACATGCTGTGAGTGCCTTGCAGTCTGAGTATCTGACAAGCAGAGCTTGAAGGATATTGATTTGTAGAAGAAATCAGGAAAGAATGGCATTCCAAAGAGACTAGGCAAGGCAAAAAAAAATCAGATTAGCTGAATTTAAAAAGAAATTTCCTCCACACACCTCCAGCCTCAATTAGAGCATCATAAATTAAGCTTAAATGCAGGAAAACAGTGTGCAGAATCAATCACTTCTTCAAGAAAAAGAGGATCCAGAACTCCCTGACTTCCTTAATTGAAAACCGAGGTGCATTTGTGAGAAGAGTCCTCTGTGAGGAGACAAACCAGGCTCCCAACTGTACCACAGAAAACCTGGAATAAACTGCAGCAACACTTGGAGGAGGAGAGGATCACAGGATGGACAAACAATGTTTTGCACCACAGGGGGAAAGCAGGAGCCCTTTCTGTGGGGTTCTGGGGGCAGCAAATTCAGCTGCAAGGAGCAAGACCTCGGTGCCAGCTCCTCACCCCACATGTGCCCACAAGTGGAGTGTCCCAGAGGTGCTGCTGAGAACAGGACAAAGGATGCCTGACCTTGTCCCTGGCACCACATGCAAGGCCCAGGTGCCCACTGAGTGTCTCACACTGAAATCTGAGCATTTAAAACTCTCTCCTGTATCTGCCCAGTCTCTGTTTCTTGGTGAAGGTGCAAGAGAATAAACACGGGCTGTGCCCCCTCACTTAGCTCCTCACAGGCTGTTTCTGGAGCAGTGGCTGCTGAAGGAAAGTAAAGCTTTTCTGAGCTGCCTTTTAAAAGGAATTGATGTCCACCAGTATCTACTTCATTTATCGGGCCCCAAATCTGGGGTAAACCAACTATCCCTATCTTGGCAGGCCTCGTGGTAAAAAATACCTTTTACTTACATTTCAAAAGATAAGAAAATACTAATATCCCTGAAGGCAATTACCTTCAACTTATAGAGATTTCCTGTTCAAACAAGATAAAAAATAGACCCTGATAAAATTATTCTTACCAGCATATCAGTGCTGAGTATAAGGTAAACTTATCAGCATTTTATTTCAGCTGCCTGTGTAAAATTCTGTTTTGCATTCCTTTAATAAATGTGGATTAAAGCATAGCTGAAAGCAGGATCATAGTAATCATATTTCAGATAGAGTGCAGATTGATTTTCTAAAGTAGATAAAACTACTCCAGTTCTCAAATGATGCATTTGAATCAGAATACAAATGTTCTGTGTTCTCTTACTTTCCCTTGTGAAACACGGGTCTTGAGTTTATATATTTTAAAAAAAGCAAGAGTCTCTCTCCCTCTGTTTGATAGATAGTACAAAAAACTGAAGGATTCACTTTGTTTAATAATGTGCTTTATGAATCTGCAAAGATGAGAGTTTTATACACATTACAGATATTTTGATCCAATTCTCCCTTTCTCTTCCTCAGGCCTTATGTCAAATCAGAGGGATTAAATATATTTTAAAGCCATTTCTTTTAAAAGCAAAAAAACCCCCAACCATATAGCAATAAAATGTGTTGGTATTGCCTCCCCACAGACATTTCTGGGGGTATTACAAGAAAAAATTAAAGTTTCTTTCTGTACAATGAAAGCAAAACATGAAATATTCTAGAACTTCTGCATATTTAAAAGAGAATAGCAAATGAAAGGCAACTGGATTCTTACCTCTTCATATCTATCAAACACAGCTCCATCTTGCATAAAAGAGGGAACTGGCTTCTGCCAGTTAAATTCATAAGGTTTTGCCATGATTACAGGAGAAAAACCTGAAATGGAATGGAAAAGCACAGTTCAATTACTGTCCTTCAAAAGGAGTATTTCAAAGGCCAAGCAGGATAAAAAGTGACTTTTAGCTTTTCCTTTCACACACAAGTACTAAAAAGTCACAATGCATTTCCAACTCAAGAGCTTTCCTCCTAGGAGTATTTTTGTTTCATATCTTCAAAATGGAAAATACTTGTAAAATGTGTGTATGAACTTAATTATTTGAAAAACACTTGCACTGTAACTTCTAGAGTACAATGAGGCTGAGATTAACCTAGCTCTAGGTGACAGAATACCACAACCTGTAATGCAGACAAATGCTTCTTTTTTTTACTGGAAAATATTAGATGCTACAGAGACAGAGTGCATTTTTTTCTTAACATCCTAAACTCCATACTATAAAGGCAAAATACAATTTTTGTTTCAAATTTCATCTATGTTAAATAAATTCTTGGGTATTTACAGTCATATTTTATCCATAGCTCAAGATATGGATAATATATATGTTAAAATTCATAGGAGAAAAGAGTGTTTAGAGGTACAGGCCATTAAATAAAACTAGATAGTTGTATTGTGCAGTTCTGCAAGAGAAAAAATGTGAAAATAATTGTTAATTTAAAATAAAACCCATAAGTCATATTGTATGGACATTACAATAAAGGCAGCAAATTATCCAGTGCCTTCCAGATTACACTGGAAGGGGCAGAAAATGCCACAACTAAATACTTTGAAATACTGAAATTCATTTAATCTGAAGTGGTTGCTCCTGCTTCCTAATGCCACCTGGGACACACAGCACCCTGATTATCGCTCTGGACACTGCAGGAGAAAGAGTGGGAGCACCCTTGGCAGCAGCAAGGCAGGGTAAGGCTGAGTGCTGGCTGCCAGGGCATCACTGTGAGATGGGACAGGGAGGTGACACAGCCACACCTCGGACCTCACCCTGCCCTGCACTGACACCTGGGCACGTTCAGCCACTGCTGGCTGTCCCCAGAGGCACCACCTGGGTTAAATGTGACCAGCTCTGCTCTGCATCTGCTGCAGCACACGCACAAGGCCCGGGACAATTTGTCCAAGCGAGAAGAATAAAGAGTCTGCATGAAACTCCAGGGAGAGCAGGACAGCCTGGGCAATCCATGCAGACAGAGATGTCTTCCTTGGCTGAATTTTATACACCCAGAATAAATGCAAGTATTTAAAAGAGTTTAAGAACTTTGTAGTACGCCCCTTGTCTGTCTTGATTTCATTTGCATAACACATCTAACAAGAAAAAGAATGAGAACGAAAGAACTGTTTAAAGTCTCTGTCTAACATTTGCTTTAAGAATAGTTATTTTGGTAATTTTCTACTGAAAAAATAAACCCACTACTTAAAACATGCAAAGCACATTTTCATGTTAACCCAACTCCTGCCCTTTTTTGGTCATTGATACAGAAATCAAAAATACAGTTTGAAAGTTATTTATACATGTCACCATTAATTGTTCATTTTCATTGAAAACAGGATGAAAACTCAAAATAATAGATATCTATTCCCTAATGTTTAAAAAATGCTAAATAACATTTAAACCATTAGTCTGTATCTTTTTTCTCCCAATGAAAAGATGCTTTGAAGAAAATAGATCATCTATATCCAATATCTTATCCAAAGCTCCCTTTTCTTTTTGCCACTCCTGTGCATTTGGCTCTTGCCACTCTGTAAATAAGGAATATCATCTTACTCATGAGGATTATGAAGTGTTTTGAGATCCTTTCAAGGAACATGCCAAATTATATATATATATATATACATATAATTCTCATGTCTCTTCCAGTTTAGATGATCCTAGAGCTGCTTTTCCCTCACTTCATGAAGGAAGCTGGATAACAGGACAGTCACCTCACTGCAGCAGCATGATGGGGTCCTGCTCTGTGCAGCTCATGAAGTTCACACAGAATAATGACAACAAACTGGAAACTTAGTGCTTGTTCTTGAGGCAAAGGAAACTTAAAACATATACACCTGAAGTGCTAACCACTATTTATATGGTATGGTGGCTGCTCCCCTATCTATTTAAATTTCTTTTATTATCAGAATGGTCTCAAGAAGGAAAGTTCCTTAAAATACAACAGTTCAGGCAGCAATAAATGCTCCCATCCTTCTGGGAAAAACTGACACATTCTGTGCTAAAACATCAGAAATGTGGTGGCACTTTTAAGGCTGTGAAGAATACTCCTCCACAGTCCCAAGCCTCTATAAATGGCTTTTACCCTTTCATACTGGTGCTGAACCCCACACAAACTGAGATTTAAAAACCTACAAGTTCTGCAAGTGCTCTAAACTCCCTTGTGAGGCACATCCTAATGCTCCTTCCAGCATCTGGCACTCAGAAACCTGCACGTAAAGAGTGCTTGAGCACACACTTAACTCTCAGAAAGTCTCATTACTTTAACACTACACACATGCACTTGGTTAGCTTGGCTGAGCTCATCATCCAGTCATAGAAACACAGCTCTGTAAATCCCTCCTTCACAGGGGTCTTCTCCTTTATCTGGGTACTCACACAGTCTGATGAACTTGTTACTTCATCGCTGAGACATTAAACAGAAGGAGCTCCTCAGTCTGTGCTGCAATGCGCATTTTTCCAACCTTGCAGTCAGCCTGAGCCCTCTCTGCACTTTTGCAGCTGCCAGTCCGAAGTCAGGGGTCTGGACCAGGACACGGTAACCCACCCCTGTCACAGGAGCCAGGATGACAGCCTTTCATCTTATTTGCATAACCTCGTGTTTAGCGGCAAGAAAGCACGGCTGATTGCTGCTAACTCATCAGGCAATCAACTCCTGTCTCGGGGACTCCAGCCCCTGTTATTTAGCACCTTACTTCTAGCTCTGCTCTCGCAGGTCACTTCAGTTTACAGATGAACTGAGACAGATGAAGTGTGAGAGAACGACAGCTTGAGTACATGCAGCAAGGAGTTGGAATTGTAACAAACAACATTTTTAAGCCTTATGCTTTGGCAGCTGTGCAGAAGGTGAAGTAAATTCTCTCTCCCTTTAGAAAAGCTCTTTTCACATTTCTTACACTCCTGTCAAAAATCCATTTTTTTTTTTTTTCTTAACCCTGTTAGCTTTTAAGATCATCAAGCTAAAATACAAAATATTCCCGTGTCATTCTTTGGACCTCTGTTAATCTTCATCAATTTTTTAGCAGTTCAAAGACAGTGAAAAACAAAACCAATCCCAACCAGCAAACCCGAACAAACACGACATTGTAGCATTCATACGGCTGCAAATATATGCATGTATATATCCCCACTATGATGAGAAACAAGAATTACCATCCTCAGGGAAATTTAATAACAATGAAATGTGTGAAGATTCAACTGGGAGACATAGAAGGTTAAGGAACTAAATTTAAAGGCAGCAAAATTTTAATTTGAAAACTTTTATACTGCCTTTAAAAGCTAAAATCAAATCTTCTTACTGACTTAAGAGTTCTCAAACTATAACTCCTCTGAATATAAACCATTCACAAAAGCAGAAAGAACACTCATATAAATGCACCTCAGGACTTAATTAATGACTCCAAAGGGAGAGGCAGGTGAAGTGCAGTAGTTAAATGCCTCTTGCAGTATCTCCCTTTCCTTCAACACTGACTTGTGCCCTGAAGGCATGATTTGGGTCACATGAAATTCACCTGGAGTACCCAAAGAGGGAGGACACAAAATTAACCATATCCAGAAGAGCATTAATTAACACAAAAGTCTTCCTCTTTTGTAAGCTTGGCTGTACTAAGCTAAATCTGGAGCATGTGGACTATAAATCCTGGGTTTTTTTCATTCTTTGACCAAAAGAAGGACAAGGTGTGGCTGAACAGGAGGAGGAAAGGATTCTGTTAACACGAAGGGGACAAATGTTTGGGGAAAGAGGTGATATTCTAAACTAATCCACAGGGCTGGCTAGCATGATGGATAGGATACTCCTTGGATCCCATAAACATCCTGTCAATGTTGAGACACTGCTGGAAAGGACAGCAGAGTTCCTCAGAGCTGACCCCCCCATGTTTCAAACACAGAAACTCACAATTTCCGCAGTTTGCTTAGCCCCGAGTATCGTAACAGGACCTGTAAATTTTTTTTTTTTAGTCATTATTATTCTTGCCTCTGGAATGAATCTCTATTTGCTGAGTGAGAGCCTCTACACTCTGTGTTTGCCCTTTCTCCACTTACCTTTGGGAATGATAACCAGCTAAACTTGCCCCAGTTACTGTCTGTGTGGGTTTCAAGTGCAGCATCCACCCAACACTAAACTGAGTTTAGTAATTTTGCCCAGAAATTTATGTTTTTTCTTACAGATACAAGGAAGCAATTTTAAAAAAACCTAAAAAAGGATTCTATTTCCCTTTCCCAATCACCCCAGGACATCCCCCCACCTTGAAGTACATATAACCTTCACCGTTGCCCCTGTTTGGTAAATAAGATTCTTCATTACAAAGACAACCAGATCTAGATCAGCAGACTTCTCTAACTTCTGTGGTTTTTTTATGGAGTTCATCCCAATCTAGTAAGTCTCCCTGCAGAGCTGTGGACTAGAGTGAAAATCCAGCTGTCCATGACTAAACAGGCAATGCAACACCTGAATTCTTATAAAAATGCCCCTTTCATTTTTTAATGAGGCTTCAAAGTACTTTTGTATTCAAATACTATAAACATTTCTAAAAACCTGAAGAAAATTCAGATCTTCATATATTTACTCCTTAAATGTCAAATTAAATTGGTCATAAAGGTACTGACATTAACATAAGCAAAATGCAGAGACAGGGTGGTTTTTAAACATGAAACCTTGGTTTCAACTCTAGAACTTAAAATTCAGAGTAAGTTTTAAGAAAATAAAAGCCACTATAGTGTGAATCCTATGTAAAAAGTAACAGGGAGAGTCAGACTGCTGAATTTCTACAGTGCCCACACTACACTATAAAACAATTCCAAGATTTCACAGCTCTCCAGGCTGTTCCACAGTCAAATTTTGCTGGTTTGTTTTGGGGTTTTTTGTTTTTTGTTTTTTGTTTTTTTTTTTCTTTTTTTAAAAGAGTAATTTTTCAGCAGGCTATTTTTAAACACATTATCCCACAGCTAATGCAAGCAGCTTAAACCAGTTCTCCCCAAAACAAGGTCCGGGAACAACAACAGACATACAACAGGCGCCTGAGTCTGCATCGTCTAGCAGCAGTCTCAATTTCCATTTTGTCTCATTTTCCATTTCATTTTAATTGCTGGAATGCACTGGCATGCAGGGGCAGCTGAGAGGTTAGACAACAACAAGAAGGGGCCTGTTCTGAGCTGATCTTTTGAGATTTCCCCCAGTTGAGCTCTGCCCAGTGCAGAGCTCAGAATTGAGTACTTGCTCCTGCTTCTACCTGCAGGTCCCAACTGTGCCTCAGTCATCAGCTCTGATTCTAACAAGCAGAATTCCTAGGATAAAACATAGGACTCAAACATCACCTCCCATCTTCCCCACAGTTTTTTTGTTTTTGTCCTAATGGCTTCCTAGTTTGTTCATATCTAGTTTTCCCCAGCCTTTCTATTAATTTGAAAACTCTCATTTTTTGACATAAGTGCTTACCACCCATCCTTTTTGGGGAAGAGAGCATTTGCCTATATGAGAAGAGAATTTTGTAAAAAGAGACATGCTGGCTTTGTAAATAAACTTATTCTGACATATTTCCAACAGTATAATAAAGCTACATTCTGACAATTAGAAATGCATTTAAATCAAGCCAGTATGGAAGGCTTCTCAGATGATGCACTCAGGTCTAATTCCACACAAACTTCTAAATTACAGACATTTCTAGGCCCAAGATGGCAAATTATTCCTCTGCTCAGCAGAAATACAGAGCACTGGAGCAGAGTTTCCCTTTTGAACTGATCACCAAAGTAATCTGGAATCATCACACATCTTTGATAGGATTGGGATCAGCCCTTGTGTGCCACCATTGTAAGTCAGCTTTATTAGTTTCACTTCCTGACCAAAATCCAAAATGAGCCTTCAGATAGATGTCACTTGAAATGCCTGGAAAAACAAAAATAACACAGCAATTGCAACCGCAAGGTGTTTAAAAAGAAAAAGAAAAAGTAAAATTTTAGTCATTTCCAAAAGAACTCCTAAAGCAATAAGAAAATCTATATATATTCCTAGAAAAAGATATGATGATGAATAGTGAGCTAAAATGCAGAGCTATTGTAACTGGATGTTACTAAAAAACTAAAGTGTTAAAACATAATAAATCAGACATACAAAACTACAAACTTCATGGAATAAGTGAAGTTGTTTCTATTATTCTTTCCTTTCAGTGATAGGAAATTTGGTGTTCATAGTCTCGATTTTGTAACAGCAAAGGTGAGAGGAAAATGGAAAGGCACAGATCTCCTCAAGAGATTACTGCAGGAGGGAAAATGCTCATAATGCTGTGAATTGTACAGGGGATTTGGCAATCTGACTCATCAAAAGACAGTATATGACAGTTGTTTTTGTTTACACACATTATTCAGTATGCATCTAACATTTTGCTTTAGATCTGTCAGGTGAACTTCATTTCATAATGTGAGCATGTAATGAGGAACCATTCCCTAGAACATTTCTTGTTTTGTCTCATTCCAATAACACCAATCATATAAAATATTAAGTGGTCTAAAAATGTGGAAGATGCTACATTTTTATCTTTAGTCAAGCAGAAGTCTTAGAGGTGTTAAAGATTTATTTATTATAATGTCAAGTGTCTCATTTCCTGGAAGCCATCTCATCCCCAGGTAGCAATATAGAGCAAATTGGACTCTGATGAAAACAATGGTTTGTGTAATTGCTGCCAAGATCCCTTCTGAACTGCTATAGAGTGTGATAGATGTATACAATGTATCAGGATTTAACCAGCAGTGACTTTTATTAAGTTTAATTACTTCACTCTGTGGCTTTCCATAGAAGGCAGTGTTAAAACGAAGGCTACCTCATGGAATAATAAAACAAACAGACAAACAAACAAACAAACAAACAAACGTAGCACTTGCAAAACATCTCAAGTATTTCCTGACTTACTGAAGCTCAGACTCCCTCTTTACAGTTTTGCAAACTGACACCTTGTATCATTAGAGCAGGAAGCCCTAAAGGAATGGGATTTGTCAGATTTATTAAAAAAAACAAGTTTTCAATATGGTGTTTGGGCAATTAATAACATACTTAATTCCTACTGTTGTTTAATCTGCTGCTGATAGGTAACACATCTTAAGTCAGTGAGTAGCGTTTCTCACTTTTAAGAACACCTGTGAAAAGTGTCTGTGCAAATTATTTGAATTAAAATCATGGGCATTTTTGACATTTAGAACTTCAGTTTCTTCTCTTCAGCTGTATTGTGGAGCTTTATGCTCTAAAAGTTCCCAAGCAGAAGTGATCCCTATACTTTAATGTGATAGGAAGACAGCAATAAATGTTTGAAATTAAAATTCTAAAGAGTTCAGGTGGGAGTTTATTTGGGATAAATACCAGATAATCTTAAGTGAGCATCACTCCAATTACAAATGCAAGAGTTTGGGGATCTAAGGACATAAAACAACTGCATGATTCTAAAACCAAATTATTAATTACAAATACCATGAAAACAAACTTCCAATGCATTAATATCAGCAGTCTTTCCTTTTTTAGTGCAAGGAAAAGTTTTGGAAAGAACACAATGTAGCACCTCAAAAAAAAAAAAAAATAAAACAAACTACAAATATCAGCTGCTCCATGACCACATCCTGAGGACACAGTTGTCTGTTTCCAAACACTGACACAGGCCCGGACTTTGTATTAATAAAATGCAATGAAAGGTCAAGATCATATTTATGTAATAACTTCTAAATCCCTGCGTGTTTGAAATAATCCCTCCTATGGTCGGGTACTTTAGTTCAAACCAACTTTAATAAAGTTTGGGCATGACTTATTAGGATCTTTTTCAAAATATACAGATATATTAAAAACTAATAAGCTGTGAGGAACATAGATGTTACATTAAAATCTAAAATTAGGAAAGTGACATTATAATTTGCTGGTTTTTCTGGATGATTTCTGAGAAAACAAGAGTGACCCACATTGCTGGCTTAAAATTTCAGACAAAGCTAAGGTGATCTTTGGCAATTGTTTCAGCAGTCTAAAATGCATTAATATCAAAAACCTGCATTCATTATTTGACAGTTGGCAGCGTGTTAAAAGTAGGTATTTGTTGGAAGTTGAAACTAATTACAATTTTCTTGGATACCCTGGATAAAGCCTAGGAACTACAGTCACCATGGAAATGCACAGGGGGGTTTATACTTTTAAGATTCTCATTGTGCAGTTTAACCCATGAGGTCGGTAAGAAGATTTTGGTATTTATCTCAGAAGATGCAATGCTGCTCAGATGCCATCTCAGCACCCACCTTCCACCCTAGAGACAGAGGGTTTCACATTCCCTTCTTTAAACTGGAGAAGATAATAAGGAATGAAAAGCAGCATAGACCTGGCATCTGCCCTCCTTCCCTCCTTCCTTCCCTCCCTTCCTCCCTCCCTCCCTTCCAGTTGTTTTCATCTCCCTTTCATCCCCCTTTCATCACCCCTGAGTCACATCTCAAAGGTAGGGGAATGCAGGCAGTGCATTATCAGCTGGTTGGAACAGAAAATCTCCACTGTCCTTTTGCCCAGGCCAGCAGTAAAGCCAAACCCTGGGTAGAAGAGATTTCTAGGTGCAGCTTTTTTTCCCTGCTCACTTCTGTGACAGGCCCAGGCTCAAGCAAGCACAGCAGCAGAGCTGTGAGCTGCCCTTGCTGAAGTGTGGATGGAGCAGACTGCAGCTCCCCACGGAGATTTTAGTTGGCTGGTTTAATTTTATTTTTTTGCCAAGATTTCAAGTTCACATCACAGAAAAAAAAAATGTATATCTCCCAGTCAGTATGAGGAAAAGAAACTATATGGGGCTCACAGCGTGTACTTCAACACTCCTGTGCAAAAAGCAGATCTGGGAATCAGAATGACATATAATGGATGGGGGAAAAATAATAATAACTGCCTGGCCTAAACCCTGTTGTAGAGGTTCAACTTGTCTATTTTTCTCACCCCAGTCACTCTGCCTGTTGTATGCAAAACCAGCACTCATCATGAATTGCCCAGGAAAAAACAGATCCCCTTTGGGGTAGGTAGGAGTCAAAAGATCCAGGCAGCAACTGGGGGTGAGCCAGACAGCTCTGGAGTCCTGGATAGACATTTTGCTATTTCTCATTTTCCTCTTCCTCCCTCTAAATAGGTTAGCAAGACTTGTCTCAGTTACAGCATTAGTGATGCTAAGTACCTCTTTCATCACCAATAACACCCAGTACTAACTCATTAACAAAGTGGGTGTTTTGCTGAAGATGAGATTGCCCTGGTTCTAAACACAGTGTATCACAACTAGGCAAGGCTGACAATAAACTGCTGCCTATAATTTGGAAATCCAGAAGCCCTCTTTCCAGCAGGATAAATATGGACAGCCATTTTGGAGATGAACCAGGTTATCACTGATTTATATCTTTAATTTCATTGAGAAGCAAGAGGAAAAGCAACTGGTTTTGAACTTTTAGTTATTATGCCTTCATTATGGTAGGTAGGTGGCAGAGTAAGCATTTCTTGTCAATTTGTTTCAGCCACATTTCTTTTTAAATGGTTGATGTGCCTCTGCCCAGAAGCTCTGAAAACAATAGGAAAGACTGCGCAGAAAGTGTGACCAAGGATAAAGAAAAAATATCCCCAATCCTTTAGCTGGTAAGTTCATTGTTAACCACAAGCAGAAAATGGGAATGCATAAAACATGGTATCACACACTCTTTCACTAATCCCTGCCTCAGAGAACCCATGCAATCTGCATATTCATTTCTACTAATCAAATATTAAAACAACTCTCTTGACATTGTGCTCTGTTTCCTGTCACAGCAGTTGCTGTTGAACTGACAGCTGTTGTCTCTTTGGGGGAAAGGGAGGCTGCATGAGACTACTCAGAACTTTATCTGATAAAACTGTTCAGAGTGCTAATACAGTCATTATTGAGGCATTCAGCTGTTTACATTACTTCAGAACAGCACCCCTCAAGTGTCACTCTGAATATTAATGTATGGCTTGTTGAAGAAATGGGGTAAAACCAGGCCTGTCAGCTATTAAAAAGCGGGGTGGGAGAGTGCTCCAAGCCAGCAACCTCTCCAAATCTTCCTGCTGCATGCATTTGGGCTTGTTCAACTATTCATAATATATAGATGACATTTCTGAAGGAAAGGCATCTCAATTTTTGATTGCTCCAAGTGGATGATTTGACAGAGTATCCCTAAAGGGATAAAAATAAAAGTGTTGGTATGTAACCTATTTGTCCAGTATGGAGAAGGAAAGGAGAGCCAGCCTGCCAGTCAGGAGTGCTGGTATGGCCTGCTGGCCCACACAGCCCATTTGGAACCCTTCTTTGACAGCTCCTAATAAACAGGAAGATCTACAGCATGCTGAGAAATCCCACTTATTCAGATTTTTCTGGACAAGCTGGCGACACCAGAGTCAGGGAACGTAATTTCTCTGAATTCCTAACTTTAGGATGTAATTTGAGTGCCAAGCAGCAGGAAAGGAGAAGGGGATCTGAAACCTCTCTGAGCTCCTCCTCCTCATCATCAGTTCTTTCTTGTCACCTGCTGCTGTGACCCCATTTCTGCTGAGGAGGAAAGGGACACACAGCACAAGCAGAGGATAGCTCTGCCCTCATGGGACCATGGGGAACACACCCACATAGGGAGATGGGCAGCACTTTCCCCTTTGTCCCTGGAGAAGTGAGAGCATGCACACCACGAGGACATTCCTGACTCAGACAACCATCAGGGTGGAAAGAAGTGAAATGGATGCGTGGGGAAGAGTATAAGAATTGAAAAGAGGAGGAAGGAACTAAGAATAGAAAAAGATAGAGGAGGCAAGGATCTGGCACTGATGTGGGTTGAGACAACATGACAAAGTACCCAAGCAGACCAACACAGCTAAAATCCAAAGGGAAGATGGCCTTGTTTTCACCATGCTAGAAAAGAACAGCGAATAGTTTGGGAAAACTGAAATGGAAATTTTTTGGGATAGCACAAAGGCAAGGCTATTTTTAGAGATTATTCCAAGTATGAAGCTGGGTTACTGCAATATGGCTGGAAAGGAAGGAACTGGGTAGAATATACACTAAGAAAGACCAACAAAACAAAATGCTGGTGTCTGTGTGGGGAGGGTGAAAAAGTGGCAAGAACACTGCCAACATTCCAGGGCAGAGGGGGGTCATTTATTGTGGCAGCTCAGGAGTGGGGATGGCAGGGCTCCTGGAGGTGAGTTCAGTGTCACCCCATGCTGAAGACAGACCAACAGATGAATGGGAAAGAAGCCTGGAAAGGTGAAAGAACTGATTCTAGACATGAGGGTGGAGGTCAAAAAAAAGAGCAGCCTCTTTGGGAGCCATCAAATGCAGTGGGAATCAACAGCTATAACCAGTTACATCATAAAAATTGATAAAGGGACCCTTGCAGAGACAGAGAGAAAATGTTTTGCCATTTGCACTGACTGGATGAACTGAAGTGTTCTCAAGTGGTGCTTAACTACGGCTGCCACCATCCACTCTGGCCTCCTACAGCTCAGTAACAAGTGGCACATGGGCTCAGGAAAGGCAGGGCCCATGAAAATAAAGAGCAGCCAAAGCACAGCAGAGCCCATAGAAAGTGAAGGTAACATTTTTACATGTCTATAACCAGCTTTGTCTTCATCGCTGTTAAGCATTTCCAGCATAATAATTACCATTGCAAAGAATCAAAACTTGAGCCCAGCAGGCTTTTCCCATAAGAAAACTGGTCAGCTAGTTCAGACTGCTTTTTTTTTTTCCTGTCACATACCTATTAAATGCTTCAGACTGTTTAATGTGATAAAAATGTCTAGACTGGTTTTTGATTGAAAGCTTAAGGAAGAGTGTTCTTTGCCCTTGGCTAGCAAACCCCTTGTAAGCACAATAATGTGAACACTGTCCTTCTGCAGCCCACACTTTCTGCATACATCCATAAATCCATTGCAGGCCTCTTAAAAAAATCTTGATATTTGGGAGACCAACTCAGGGAAATGTGAAGTATATAGGTACGATATAGTATATATGTAAATATAGTGTTTCTTTGCAAGGAAGAATCTGCAGTTTATAACCAAAGTACAAGCATTGCTGAGGAGAAGAAGACAGCACCTCTCACAACCCACTTAACACCCACCCCCCCAAGAAAAATAAACAAAAATATTCGCTGAAATTGATGAAGAGCAAACCGCTTTGCTGAAGCAGGCAGTAGAGTTTAGGCAAGGAATCCCAATGGGCACATTAGATAAAGCATTGCCACATGTGAGCCAGCACTTCATGCTTTGTGGTCCCAAGCTGCCCTCAGTCTCCAGCAGCTGTTTATTTTTGTGTAACAAAACTTCTAACATAATTATAATCACTCTAAACTTAGATGTGAGTACACAGTTTATACTAAAAATAGCTCTGGCAGTGAAATTACCCAGCTCAACTGGTCCACACCCTCCAGCCCTTTCTTTTTAGGGGCTCTAAATCTGCATCTGTGGAGCGGGCTGTGGTCAAGGAACAGGTGCATCTGATTCTTGTCAGCACGTGTGACTTGCATGCTGGAAAATCAGCTGCATACCATGGAAAAAGCCTGAGAAGAAATATTATCCCTGGACACCACTCATGGTGGCTGAGTCCCGTAGGAAATACAATTTGCCAAAAGAATGAATGGAGAATGTGATGTGACAGGAACATCACTCTGGACTGGTCACAACTGAATTGTCAAATCATGTATCAAAGTCCCACTTCCCACCTTCCTGTACCTTATTTGTTCCCAAAGCAGTCCTAACATCCTGAGGAAAATATTTTTTTTGTTTAAAATGCTCTTAATCCCCCTCCAAGACCCTAATTAACTCTTCTTCTTTGTGATTGGACCATGAAGTACACTGCCAGTCAAAGGAGTCGGAAAAGAAACAACAGGCCACACTCTGCAGGTAAACAACTCAGGGCTTGGGAATATCTATGGGAAGGTTGTTCCAAAGGAGGAAAATGGCAGGTTCTCCACATCAAAAAACCATGGCCAAAAAGCATTTGTACAGTAGAGGTATAGACCCACCACTGAGCCTTTCTGGTTTCCATTCTCCTTAAGATACCATTTTTACTGAACAAGTCAGAATATACCCCTCTGTCAAAAGCAAGAATGTGGTTTTTCAGCATCACCAGGGAAGGTGATCTTATTGGTTTTGGAGCCCTTGGATACTATACAACTACACTATACAGGGGAAAACAGACCAAGCAAGATGTCACTGTCCAAAATGAACCTTCTGTGAAATAACTGCGTATATAAATTGAAAGCTTGCACCAGGGAGGCTGTACACTGTGGGTTTGTTTGTTTGCGTGCTTAAATATTAATATAGAGTTTAGATCAATAAATCTTTCCTTTTGTCAGTGCACTCTCCCACAGTCTTGGTTTCTGTACAGTCCTTGTCCATGTCAGAGGGTGCTTTGCACAGTCATGGCATGGCTGAATTAAATCCTTTCTTTCCTACATATATGCTTGTCCTCTTTGGGCATCTGAGTGAAATGGCACATGGAGGGAAAAGGGACCAGGCCCAGGTGGTGTTTCTCTGGAAAGCTCCTTGCTATCCCCAGGAACACTGAGAGTGGTCTGCAAGTTTTTTAAGCTGAGCAGCTGGCAGCAGCCTCCTGAAGGCAAGCGACCAGGCTGTGCTTACTGAGATACCAGGTTGTTGGCAAGGCTTTTTTGGATGGGAGATAAAAGAAGCACAGGGAACAGAGAGGCTACTTCTTCTCCTGAAACAGAAGTGGCTGGCACAAAAACAGAAATAACAGATTTCATAGTAACTGCTTTCTCTTCCTAGGTTGTATTTCTACTGTTTTCTCAAAATCTCAATAACATGGGCTTGTTAAGGGTTAATGAATAACACTGCTCATTGCTGGATGCAAACTAACATGCATAAAGTTCTGTGTGTGAGGAAGTGTGAACTAACAGAGCCCACCCTGAGTGTTCTTGATTAAGCACATTAAGGGCACAGATTAGCCCTGTAAACAGGCAGGGCAGTGGACACCAGCGTCCCAAATTGTTACCAGTGTATGCTGGAGACAATCCCTCATCAGGACAACCAGAGTAACCTCCCTGCAGAAACCCCATGCAAATGTAGCACACAGCTGCTTGCTCAGAGTGCCAGCAAAACTGAGCCCCTTTGGAGCCATCACGGGCCAGAAAAGGAACCAATCCAACTCTCTCTCACTGAAAAGAGCAGTCCTAACCCCTTGCTTCTGTTTCCTTTGTGATGATCCCGTTCCTGCTAGCCTGAGTGATCCCATCTCCACCAGGTCACAGCTGTACACGAGTGCAAAGCTCTTGTCATTTTCTGCTGGTTTTGTGCAGTGACCAGGTCACACAGGAGTCACATCGAGACCAGCACAAAGGGCAGGCTGGCAGCACAGACAGAACCAAGAGCAGCGAATTTCAGGTGGCAGCAAATTGCATCTCACACATGCTGATGGAAAAGACCACTGGGATTTTGAAAACTGGTTGACTTTGAGAATAATTTCTCTCACCTTTGATACTCTGCAGCCCATTTTGCCAGGACTCTTGATCTAATCTCTCAATCCTAACTCAAGTTTGCCACTTCTTAAATTTTACAACATGAAAATTTGGCTATAGGACCTGGTTACAAAGCCATTCAGAGACTTGCTTAATGTAATATTAAAAAGCAAACCCACAGCAAACAGCTGGTAAGCTGAAACATTTTCAAGAGCCTATTTATTTATTTATTTATAAATCCCATGGTTTATTAAGAAATTGAACACAAAGAAACAGTAGAACTATTAAGCTGAACGAAGATGGAAAAAATTTTCTTCTTAGTTTGTTTTTGAAGCTGTGGCTAAACAACCACCTGCTATTAAAGTTCAGAATGGCAATACTTGAAAATCAGGTCGAATACAAGATCCTGCAGGTGCTGGATGTGATAAGCAGGGAAACCCTGCTTTTCATTGGAAATCCAAGTTCACAAACAAGATAAGGAGGAATAAGTTACTAAGGCAAACTTATCACTGTGGCAGAACTATCAGATCTAGGAAACAAAGGCTGCTCTTTCCAAGCCGTGTAATGGACAGTACCCCATGATAATTAAAGAAATCAAACTTCCTTTTGCTTTCAGACCTTGCCCTGACAGGCATAAGATAACATTATCTCTATCCAAACCTGCCTTTCTCAGTTGTGGCTGTGTTTTACAGCAGAAGTATGAAACCAGGAAAGAAACCAGGTTGATACACCGAGGTCAAAACTACCTGATCCAAAGCTAACAGAAAGGCACAGCTGTAAATACGAGCTGCAGCCATGCTCCCTGAACCCCTCTGACTGCATGTGCCATGATCTCAGCTTGAGCTACATCAGGCAATTCCATCAGCAATACTACACTGCAGAGCAAAGCCACCCACTCTGCAATCACACCTGCAGCTGGAGTCAAGGCATGCCCACACAGACCTGCTTTACCTGTGTACTCAATATTGTTTACAAAAATATTCTTTAAAAAACGTGTTAAAGATTCAGGCAATGTTTCAAACAAGAAAACAAACAAACAAAAGTATGAAAATTAAGGGATTTTTGTTTGGTTTGTTTTTCATACATGGGCATTAAGACACTTCCCTTTTTTTTCCTTCATCAAGAGTACAGAGAATTTTTGGAGAATGTGATGCCTCAATCCACCATTCTGTTCACACACACAGAAATCCTCTGGCATGAATTAAGTCATGTTTCCAGCTGGAACCAGGCAGTTTCTGAGTGCCAACACTGGTCAAAGACCAGGTGTATGTGAGACAGGAGCTGGCAGCAGGGAAGCAGCAGCTCAGGAATGTTTCATTCAAGCCTTCAACATTTATGCTGTGCAGATGTGCGAGCCAGCTCCGAGCTGGCTGTGCTTTACCTGCTTTCTGGGGTGTCAGAACTACCTCACTGTGCTGGCTGATTTTGTCATCTCCTCAGCCACACACAGCTCCCTGTTACTACAGCCAGGCTGCTCCCAGCTCACTTATAGTGCTTGCAAGGATCCTGGGAATTTCTACCCATTATGGTATGTAGGGCAGCCATACCTTTGTTGCACTACTTGTGTGAATGTTGCTTTGCAGTGCACCTGAAACAGGTTGGCTGAAAGCCTTAAAATATCACAAAGCAATCAGAGATGATTTTAGGCTGCAGTAATATTCTCCAAAACCCTCCAGTAACATTTGTATTTGTTCAGAAGAACAGCCTGCAGATAGTGAAAGCTCCATAAATCACAGTGTTGCTCCAATACTGATTATGTGTTGTGAAAATGAGTACCTGCTCCTGTGTAACATAGCAAGACACTGAAAACACATCTCTCTAATAGATTTCTGTCTTCCAAATATGAACCCCTCCAGGCAGGTGCACTGCAAGGTAAGATTATTAACAGCCAAAGCATGGGTGAGATCCAAACCCCGGATTTGTACTCCAGCCTTTAAAATTGAAAGTTTTCTTCAATAAATCCATTGTTTAAGGATTAAGTTAAAGCTGAAACTCAGGAAACTGAAGCAAACTGAACCAGGAAAAATAGACATTTTTCACCACTGACTCCAACTTGTGGCCAGCTTACACACCAGTGATTAGGAAGGACCCAAGGGAACCCCAGAAGCATTTGCAAGGATTTGCAAGCAGTGCTTCCATGTAAACAATCCACTGGCAGCGTCAAGTGACCCATCTCGAGAACAATTTGAATGGCATATCAAACCTATGTGTTGTTCTTATTCTGTAAAAGACATACACAAACAATGATAAATGGTGACAGTGAACATACAGAGATGACATAGAACTGCTCTGTTGCCTTCAGGGAGGAGCCCAGTGCCTCTGTTGAGAACAATGGAAGAGAGAAGTGGGATGGTGGAACACCTGGGAGATACAAAGGATGCAAGCTCCAGGCGTTCTGCTGGCAGAGAATCAGCCAGTGTGAGACACACAGGTCCATCACAATTTTCATAACTTTTTCTGTTTCTCCCAAAGCCCTTGACAGCACATGGTTAAACAAGAATCTGCATCCATCTTCCACTCAAAATCACAGAATCAATTCAGTTTGAAAAGATCTCTGGGATTACTGAGTCCAACTCTTGACTGAAGAGCACTGTGTCAACCAGACCACTGCACTGAGTGCCACATCCAGTCTGTAATTAAACACCTCCAGGCACAGTGACTCCATCACCTCCCTGGACAGCCCATTTCAATGTTTTCTTTCTGTTAAGAAATTTCAACCCAAACCTCCCCCAGTGCAGCTTGAGACACACAAATAAAACTTACAAATGTCTCTGAAACACCACTAAGGTTGGAGACAAATAACTGCATGCAAACACACAACATTTAGTTGCTCCTTTTGGCCACTCCTTGGGCAGTCAGTGTGCACAGGTTCAGGGAGCCCTGGCTTCAGGAAGGGTTTGAAGCTGCAGCAGGAGCAGCCGTGTCTCATCAGTGCAATGTACTTGGAGGCACCCTGCCTGTCTCCAGTGACACAAACCATCTGAGGCACCAGCAGAATTGTGTCTTATTCATCTGCTGCTGGAGAAGGAGGAAAAAAGAGGTGCTTGCCAAAGGTTTGAGATGGGTGCAGAATGAATCCCATAGAAGACAGTTTATAGGTTAAAAAGGAAAAAGTTTTTTAAAAAATAGAGTCTAATAAGGACAGAGGGATGCTGGATCCAGAGTCACTAATCTGGGGAATCTTTGGGTTAAGATTAGCCAGGATAATTTGTCTGGCTGTGAGCATTTTGCTCAACTCTTAGTAATACACCATTTCTACAGGTCTTTGCACAGTTTCAATATAAATACTTTAAAAATAGCATTCTGGTGCTGAACCCAAGTATGACAAGCAAAGTTTAAAAAGATGACAGAAACTGCAAACCCAGAGGACATACACCTTGATAAAGAACCAGGACATCTGGTCTAACTTTTGATTTTCCTTCCAGGGCAGTCCCACCTGCTCAATGAATTAGAATTTATGTTTATTAGCAAGTCTTTGTAAATTGCATTGCCTGTTTTGTGTAGGATGAATGAAAGAGAATGTTACCTCAAAACATACAGAACCCAGAGATTCAATTTCTGCTAAATACAACCTTGGGGGCTGTTTTCTTGCAAATAACCAATAGTCAAGAGCATGCAAAAGGTACAGATATTGCTAATAGCAACATTAACCACCTAAATAGGCAGAAAACCAGAGGAACATTGAGGAATACAGGTGGAATCAACTGAAAGTGAGAATACTTAAGGAAGGTTTCTGTGCCTTGTGCACAACATTAGAACAGAAAGCAGCGAGAAAAAATTAAAGGCAATTTGTTTCATTTCCTACTCCTGAATAACAACTGTTACATTCTTCTGCTTCATAGCAGCACATAGAGACAAACTCTGTGCTTAAGTCTTATGTTATTTATTGAAAAAAACACTGAATAGATTTCTCATGGGCAGACAATGGCAGAAACCCAAAACCCAAACCCCAAAACTAAACTGAAGAGAAGATATTTGACAGCATTAATGACTTTTAAACATTTTCTCTGCTGAAATCTTATAATATATGGTACAGTTTTACCTTTTCACAGACTGCTAATCTTATTTTTCTTTAATATATGCTGACATACAGCTAATCAGCTTCTTGACGTTAAAATTTTTGTATACATCTGGAGGGACCAATGATCTTGAATTAAAAGACATTTTTGATATTTTCACCTTAATTTCCAGCATATTGTATATATATTCAACTAGTCTTCTACAAAAAAAATCCCAAATATGAAGAGGTACGAGGGGAATATTCCCCTTTACATCTCTTTGGGATTAGAAAATCAAATTCTAGTACAGTAATACACATGGCTGTACACATCATTGTTCATCAGATGGTTGGAAAGCTCCCCAGGAAAACAGACCTTTCTCACAGACAAGGAAAAGTCTATGAATGACAGAAACTAGAGATAACCTAAGAGAATAACTGTATTCCTCACTCTGCAGATGGGCAGTGGTATTAATTTCATATATCAAAGGTCAATTTTCACCAGAACATATAATCTGACATTGCACAATGACTACATTTGTGCTTTAACATCCTGACTAGGTGGGATGGGAGAGGTTTGTTCAGCTGGATGGACACAGCAATTCCAAGTCCAGGTTTGAAAGCCAGGGACACTCCACAGGAGCAGGGGGATTTAATGATAATGTGTTCAGTGATGTGGCCAGAAACACCTGTGAGACTCAGCTGGCTCACACCCTTCTGTGAACTCCAGAATCATTTAAATGGTTCAATCTTTAACTACACTTGCAAATCGAGCCGAAATAAGGAATGACATCAAAGCTCAGCTCGGTCCCTCAAAGTCTGGTTCTGCTGAAGGCATTTTTTCCCTGGGGTCACAATTCAGCTTGCATCTCCCAGTCTACTCCTCTGAACATCACAGATGTTCACTAATCATTTTTCTATGATTTTTGACTTGTTTATAAGGTCAAGTTTCTGATAATCACAGAATCATGCTGCCACAGCACCTATCGAATTATTCCAGGGCAGCCTGGAAGCTCATTCCAATTATAACACATGCATTCTTGCTTCTTGTCATCACAGGATTTATCCCAATCCACTATGAGAATTATCCCCACAGAAGCCTCTAACAGATTTCCATTACCACACAAGCTAATGATGAAATAAGCACCCTGCTTCTACTTCATTTTGGTGCTCCTCAATCAGAGCTGGCAACATTTCTAACAGTCATTGCTAGTAGTCAAGCCAAAGTAAAATTCATCACCTCATCATGTAGGATCTGAAAGATTTTCAGCTCATTTGCAGGGGTTTTGTTCTTATTCCATGTTTTGAATATGCTTGGATCCAAAACCATTTTCCTGAAGTACGTTCCAAATATTCACAAAGTAAATGCTGCAGAGGAATCTGTAATTTATAATGAGACTTAAACTTTGCTTAGTTTTGTAATTCCATCTATTAAATCACTTTTATTAGATACTCTTAGTGTGAGTGCTTTACCAGAATGGTCATTTCTGGGAAAATACGGCTTCAGTGACACTAAAGACACCAAGACTCCTATTTGCAGAGATCCCCAAACAATAGGGAAACAATACAAATTGATTGGGCAGACTGAAAAGGACGGATTAAAATCAATATGAAGATGTCATCAAGTATAGTGGCACATCAAAGTGACTGTCAGCTGCAGAAGATGTGACTAGTGGTGAACTCCACTTAAGAATAAATACTGGCTTCATTTTAATCTGATTTTTGTTCAGCTGTGCTCTACGTGCTTGGAAATATTAACAAACACAGCTTTTGCTGCTAGATAAGATCTTGCCTATTGGGTGGCTTTAGTTCAAATTATTTCTCTCCATAAAATGAGCAGGCTGTTCTAAATTCAATACTTAGTGACTAAAAGATGCAAAGTAACCAGAAGATTTAATCTTCTGATGTGCTGCCAATCTCATTCAAAATAACCTGTGCCTTAACAGCAGGTTTTGAGATTTTAAATATATGTGCACACAGACACACACAAATACAAAAAGTTTATATATCTATATCAAACATGGATTTTTCAGTGCACAGAGACTGCTTTAAGATACCTCATTGTTAGCTAAACATATTTAATTTTTTGTGCAAAATTTATTTGCTTCTAAAAGATTCAAAGCTTACAAGTGTTGTGCAGAGAGAGATGTTATCTTTAATAAATGACTGAAAGAGTAAATCCCAATAAGTGTCTGATTTCAGGCAGCTTTGACTGTTAATGTACAATAACTTCAACACTTTTTATTAAGTTAAATCATGACACTAGCTTTATGAAAGATGTTTATAAAAGATCTGTCCATCTTTAAAGATAAAAACCCCAAATTAACCAAAATCAACCCCAAAACCCACCAAAAAATCCTAAATACATGACAACTACCAAAAACCCCAAACCCAACGTTAGGTCCTTGAACTGGAGGAGTCTCACAAAAGTCATGTACGCCGTTATTCAGGTCCTGGAAGGGCCTGATAGATGTGACAAATATTCATCTTTACTGCTCCAGAGGAAACCAGCTCTGCAGGCAACCTATTCCAAGGTTTGAATGTCCTTTGCCCTGGAGAAGATTTTCCATCTCTAAATAACCTTTATTTCAAAGATTCCTGTATTTCTTACCCCAGACACCACGGCACATGGATTTTCGCTTTTCTCTTTGCAGAAACTTATCAAATATTTAAAAGCCACAGTTAAGCCATGATCAGTTTTCCAGTGATCAATTCTGGAGACTGTAATCTGCCTAAAATGATCTGATGTAAAATGATCTGATGTAAAAAAAAAAAACTGATAAAATGATCTGATGTAAAAGGTGATTAATGAGAGACCAAGTGGTGCAGGGACCACACTTCCACTGAGGTCCTGTGCCCAGCACTGCCTGCTCCAAAGCTCCAAAATCCTTCCCAGCATTTTTTTCCATAAACAATTATGAAGCACACAAACAGCAGTAATTACCATTCCTTCAGAAGCCATGGAAAGGACTACAATAAAAAAAACCAGTCCAAAGCAAAACCACACCAGGTATGACTTAGCTTTAGTGCTGGACTTGCATTAAACTCTGTATCAATTGAAGATGCCTCGAGAAGCTGCCTTCCCTTTAGGCTCTTTGGAAATTCAGCAGTAGGTATTAATTTAAGATTTCTGGCAAGTTCAGTGGTTTAAATGATTATTTTTTCCCCTGAAATACAAGCAGTAATTAAAAATACTGATTTCCAGTATGACCTATAATCAGGCATTCAGATGTGCATACTCTAACAAGTGACAACACATGCATGATGTGACAGATAAAATACCTGCCCATGCTGAGCCAGTGGGCAGAAGTGATCCTGAAAGCATCCCAAGTTATGCAACTTGGCTGGCAGTACTTTGCTTAAAGAACAAGCCATTAAAAGTTTGAAAGAAAAGTGGTAAATATTTTTGCTACATAGTTTCCAGTTTACACAATTATGAAACACTTCTCTTTAAATTTAGTCTAATTTGAAATTAATTATTACAAAAATAAGGGTGCCCAGTAAATAGAAGCACAAATCTTTAAGGGCTGCAAAATAAACTGGATTTTATCCTAGTGCCAGACTGCTGCTTTTAGCTGCTTAAAATAGAAAACAAATGAGGGACCAAAGCACTTTTCTACACAATCCTTATTACCATGTTTAAGTCACTGAAACAAATTATAGTACTTGCATGAGATTTACTACCTAAAGTTTTCAATCCAGCTTCTTTTAATCCTGGATTTTAAAAATACAAGGAATGAAGGAAGAATGAGAGCAACATGAGCTTTCTGAGACAGATTTCCATGCTGTCCCATCTGAAAAATGATGTGAGTAGCAAGGTCCAAATGTAACATCAATACTGTGATCTACCAGCACTTACAAAGGGTTAATGACCCTGACTACAGCTAGCTTCACTCAGCACCCACTCAGTGCCTTGGAAGAGGGTATCTTCTCGTATTTATGAGACTGATGCTGTTGAAATAAATCAAAATGGAGTCTCAATCCATGATTTTGGAAAGACACAGCAAAAGGAATCTCTACTGAGAAAAAGAAACCTGCAACACACTGACCTCCAGATCTTCCAATACGTACTTTTTTTCTATAATTGCCATTTTATAGAGAGAAAACACTATTGTCTATCAAGCATCATGAAAATAAAATCAATATTCTCAGTTGGAAATTGTGATCTCTCTGGCCATTGAAACACTGTAGTAAGATGAGAGACAGGCAATCAACTACATATAATTAGTACATCTACAACTTCCTCTTGATTGCCAAGGCTTATATAAATAACATGTAGACACTACTCCTCCTGTCTGGGGATTAAAACATGTTTTGTTTGTTAATGGTATCTACACAGCTGAAGAATGCAGCTACCATTAAAGGAATCTTCAATGACATTACCATGCTTCAATTAATAGAACTAGCTGGGTAATACCTGCCAGTACTTATGTCTATATTTAGATTTATTTGATAGTTGCAGTAAAATTAATGAGTCAACACATACTGAGAGTGTTTCCAGGATTTGGACCCAACTACTGAGGAGAAACAGAACCTCAACTAAATTCCTTTTCCTGTTAGCTTAAATCTGGCCACATCCCAAAACTTTTTGGGATTTAAATAATTTACACTCAGCCAGCCAAAATGTTCCTGTACCCTACATACAAACTCTTTCACAAGAATTTCAATGGGAAATTAAAATACACTACTCCTGCCTCTGACAGCAGCAAACATTTCAGAGTAAGCATAAGGCAAAGCTGAAAATTACAGTGGGAGGCAATCACACTCATTTGCCAATGTAACCGAGAACTCTACAGTCCTTTTTTAAGTGTAATGAATTTGCAAATATTAAGATTCATGTGATCACTTCACCTCAGTTTAATTACTCTCCCAAGAGAATATCATATGCATAAGCAGTGCCAGCTGTAATCCCTGATTCACAGTTTAAACACTTATGCAAGATCATCTTCTGCGAGAGAAGAGGAAAACCCGCATTACACACAGCAAAATTATAGGAAGCAGGGAAGGTGACAACTCCAGGTTTGCCAACCCTGGAATTACCCTGAATGGTTTTTAACTTGAACTCCTTCTGGAGCACAGCCAAAGATCTGGTATCAAGGGATGCTTTAGAGCAACATATTCCACATGCAAAAGTGCCAAGAGAATATGTTAGGGAAATTAAATCATTCTGTTCCACTACTCAGCACTCATGGAAGCCCGAGCAGAGGCTGGTAATTAGCTAATTTACATGAACTCTTTGCTGAAGAGTATTTAAAAGAATTCCAGCAGTACAATCTTGAAGGGGCAAGACAGCCTGGCCTGACTGGCTCCTTGGCCTGCACATCCTGTCATCTCTCTGTCTGAGGCAAGACAAGACATTTTTAGCTGCACGAGGATGGGCAGTTGGAGGCCTGAAAATAGCTCCATCTCTGCAATTTGACAGTTAAATATGTAATTTCCTCACAAAGAGTCTAATCACTGTCCCATTTAAGTGGACTGTGAAAGCTGGATCAAGAGAAGCAATGAATGCAACCCTCACTTCCATATCCCTGTAGGGACACAGGCATTATTCCTAGGTTTAGCCAGCTATCTTCAGGACTGAGACCAACAAAGCACCAGGGCAGGCAAAGTTTTCTGTGCCACAGAGCAGCACAGAGGCTCTATGGATGCTGTGATGGGTTTTCCTACAAGTGGTAGATGTTATCTCTACAGATTTTTAGATAGTGAAGGTCAGGGTTTTATTTTGAAATACAACTACCTTTCCTGTATTTGATGTTTTATTTTCCCAAACTCCAGTTCTCCAATTTCAAGCCATCTTATTCCAAGGTTTGCAACAGTAAAAATGTGTAAGTTCTTAGGTACAATGAACCATATTTAGCATAGAGAACAGGTTATAACTGCACTTTCCTCTGCTTTTACATCACTAATGATCTGCTCATGGCTCTGCAATCACTGTGGTACATTATCTGTTTATAATCTCATCAATTTTGTATAGGAAACATGTATTTGAGAATCAACACCCTTTCTGATGGTACAGCTTCATATCCTGCTAATGAAACACCAGCCCAAAAGCTGTTTTCAAAGCTCCACAAATATTACATCTAATCTACTAGGCAAACATCTATCTTGGAACCCTGACAACAAGGAACTAACTTTTAATGCTTTCATAACATTTGCAAGTTGGAAAACAAAACAAAAAAAAAAAGAAAGAAATGTTATGCATCAACAGGATCCTCCTCTTTATGGAAATTAAATGCCAAAAGCAAATATGGAATTCCCTCACGTGGCCCTGTTGTTTTCTTCCGTTTTCCCATAGAGTTAAAAAA
>WEIU01004141.1:481331-548759 GCA_013389925.1 Aegithalos caudatus
TAACTGATGTTAAGTTTCACAAAGGGGGTCCTCAAGTTTTTCTAAAAGACAACATGTCCTGGTTGCTTCTGTTATTCATCTTCTCCACAATGAAGTGTCTCCTTCTGGTCATCCAACAATTATCTCTAACAAACAGAAGCAGCAGGGAGGAAAAGGAAAGAAAGAAATCCACAAAAGACAGCTGAACTTCCAAGCATTTATGAAACAGATTGAGGACCAAAAGAGGCAACATCTGACAAAGGTGACATATTATCCTTGCGAGGCAAAAGCTCAGGCTGTACCAGCAGCCTGACGTTGCAAAGCAGCTCACACTGAAGCACCAGAGTATCAAAACAAGGAGTTTATTAATTGCTGTGAAGTCACTGTGTCATTTTCTTATACAAAAAAACTGGACACAATAGCAGCTGAAACATTTTAAATAAAGCCTAATGTTTTTAGAAATTGTTTATTGAATATGAACTGTCATTCCCAGTATTTCCAGCAAGTTTCTGAGCTAAACAGGTCTCGTCCACTGTGCAACCTAGTGTACCTAATTAAAATAGGAGAAAGTTCTCTGATACCTGTTATTTCAAGGACCTCAAGTGCACCTTTTACTTTCAGGACTGCTGTGAGAGAAAATTGGACTCTAAGAGAGAATCAAACAAGCTTCCAAGCTATATATAAAAAATATGGAAAGCCAGCAAAACCATAATAAGGTTTAATTACAGAAAGCAAATGGGGTTGATGAAGGTGAGCCTTCATGGGTGACAGAATCTTGTTACAGGTCAAGCAGTCAACTCCAGTGCTGAAGTTTGGATTGGTTTAACATTAATGCTTATTTATACTTCTTAAAAAGTGCCTTAAAACTAAGTCCAAACACAAGCTAGTACTTTTTGGTATTTTGAAGCTTAAATAATTGGAGACTCATTTTCTTTCAGGATATACATACACACAAAAGCATGGCCTCATATGAATGCCAAAAATTATTTGTGTTGCTGTTTGTCAGTTGCCATGTTATTGTCAACTATTTCACTCTTTGGGAATACAAAATCCACCCACAATTTCTCAACTTTGCATTAGTAAGTTCTGCCCAGCACTAGCTTTATTTTCAGGAAAAGAGCAATATTTTTCAAATATTCTAATCACTATTACTAGTAACAAACAGATTCAGCTTAGGGATAATCAGTGACACTTGAATGACAAGCAAGGACAAAGGGGAAAGCCAAGATATCAAATTCTGGTATATCCATGGAGAATGTGGAGCTGAGGATGTGAGATGAGAGAATGGGAGTTGTTTGGCCTGGAGCTAAACCCATTTTATGGGTGACAAAGGCAATTCCAGGTAATCCCTGTACAAGGTAGTACTCCCTTCTCCCTCACTGCTTTCTAGATGTAGACTTTTCTGCACAGTACAGATTGCAGAGAGTAAGACTGAAACATTCTCAACTGCCCCCTATGAGAGCACCTCACTTGGGCAATCCAGAGCCCCTGGTGACACCAGCCCAGGAGATGACAGCTTTGAGGCAGACACTCAGTAGTGATTGTCACACAGTTGATCACTGAACCTCACCCTCACTTCTCCAAGAGAATTCAACAGAATTAGAGACCCACAACACACAGAGAGGCATTAAGGAGCAAGAGGTGTACCACAAGGAGTTGTTTATGGGAATAGTTACTCTCCATTGGGCTTGAAAAATAGGATTTTCTGGATGAAAAACAAGTACTTCTAAGTGTGGGCCACTGATTCCAATATTTGTTATCAGTCTGCAGCTTTGCAGCAGTTTCATCGGTTGCCAATGTTGTGTGACACTCATCCATGGCAACAGAGTTCAGAATTCAATCATGGAGAAGTCTCCCATTTAGTGAGAACAAGAACTAGATGGAGCATTTCACTGATGTTTTTGTTGGCCTGGGTTTGCCATGACAATTACTGAGGTTGGCATGGACCAAACCAGAGCTAGGCAAATCCAAAAGGCTTTGTTCAGCTGCACTTTGGGAGTGCTTCTGAAATCCTAGAGCTGCCTAGGCAGCCTTGCTATACAGAAACAGTTTCTAACTGCTGCTCCCCAGAGCTCCTCTTCACAAGCTGGTCATTTATGTATCACAACCCCTGAGTGTTCCCTCACAAACTGAGCAGGCTCTAATTGTGGAAATAATGCCACTATCTCCAAGTTTACCAAACACCATTTTCCCAGCAGCAACAACCCATGCCTCACATGCCTCAGTTGCTCCCCATTGCTCCCCAAGTTTTTCCTCTGTAATAAAGGTGTTTCTTTAGGGTCTTGGCTGTCTTAAGCCATTGGATCAGGTAACAAAAACTTCAGTGGCACTCCCAGCTCCTGACCTCCTCTCCAACACCAGCAAGTTGTTCCTGTCTCTGCAATAGGCAGGATACTCCAGCAATGACTACACCACAGTACAAAAAATGTGTCTTTCCCTTGGTTCTTGAGGACAAAATTGGCTCCTGATGAGGTTCACACTGACATTTCCACAGAAAGCAGTGCAAATCCGAGTAGGCTGACATTACAAAACATTGTAAGCCAATACTGCTGTGAAACACTTAAGAATGACAAACTACACACTGAAATAAGTCACTTTGATACTCTGAAAAAGTTTCATCATACTAATTACAGGACAATATATGAAGTGATATGCCTATATGTATGTGTGTGTGCACAGAATGGATTGAAAGCCATACAATAGTGGACTGAGAGTTTAAACTGCTGCATTGAGAGAGGGAGGGGCTCCATTAGCACTGCATTTGCAAATGCTACTCAACTGTGATTTCTAGTTTATGAGTGAGCAACTTACAAAGGAGTTCTGGACTGGGTGGATAAACAGTGGTCTAATTAGACTGATGTGCTGGGAAACTCTTCCTTCTGTGAAGCAACAAAACAAGATGGTCAGTATGAGACCTGGTGTTATCTGTTAGATCTCACTGTTGCAAAAACACCCCTCCCATAATCCACAAAAGTACAGTATCCAGACAAACACTTCAGAACAGGATTTGGTTACACCACTGTTAAATCCTTCATGGGAAATGTTTTGCACAGAGAAGGATGGGCTGTAGCTGGGAGTGTTGGAAGAGCTGGATGAAACATCCCATTCCTCACTGCACGACGCCAGGACAGCTTTTAACATTCATAAAGCATCCTGAATGATTAATAATCATCACAAAGGAGCAGCTGAACAGTGCTGCCACATTTATATCTTCCAAGAATAAATGCTAGCTGATTTTAATTGTGTTTCATGTCTTACTTAGATGAGCAACATAAACTTAGAAAGATTTCACTCCAGAATGAGTAACAGACAAGCTCCAGTAGCATGGGAGTGCTATCACAGGAGTACAGCAGGAGAGCTACAAGACACAGGGATAATGATCCCCCTGCATATCCATTCCTAAGGTTCCTAAGCATCCCACCTGCCACATGGCCAGCCTTCACCCTAATGCAGCTCAGATGTTTAGCAAGGACATGTTAGTATCACTATCAGGCCACATGCCATTCTGTCTGGCATTGTACCAAAACAAAGCCAAAGTTGTTCCACATCCCAAAGAGCCTGTGGGAAGTGCTGCCAGAGACATACACAGCTAAACTGGGGGCTCCTTGGAAGCACGAGGAAATACCTCCTGCACAAGAGCCTCAAAACTATGCCTTGCTTACAGAAAAGAGATTTTGAGGCACTGAAGAAGGATAATGAGGCAGTTCATCAGGTGTTGTGGCAACATCTTTTACTGCAAGAGGCCACAAAAAGTGTATAAAGGTCTTGAGTGGAGAATGGGAAGAATGAACAACAAAGGGTTGGGCCCTGGAGGGGTCAGGGGTGAGAGGATGTCACTTATTAGCAATAGAAGCAGAGCAAGGGCAACAGGAATCATGGCAAAGAGCCCTGGAAGAACAAAAGGAAATTTGATGTTTGATGTAAAAGGAGCCAGGAGAGACAGAGGCTAAAACCCACAAAACCATTTCAGTTTGGTGAAGTGAAGTAAGACTCCAATTATCTAGGCAAGTTTGCTACAGGAACAGGAACATAACAATTAGATGTGTGCACAGATAAGAAGACTTTTCCAGCAGATGTTACCCACCTGCCATGCAATCCCCTCATGCAGCAGTGTTCATTCTGTGACCCAAAGAGAGCTGAGTAACTAATAAAATTGTCACTCAGAGAAGTGTCCTGGGAATTCTCAAAGCACGCACAGTAAATCACAGGCAAGAGGAAAACAGCAGAGAAGTTTCAGGGAAACCAAGAAGGACAAAGAAGGCACTGAAGTCCAAGAGTGCACAAAAGGTGAAAACAGCTGCTTGCCGTGTGTGTGTTTAAGAGAAAACTAGAGATTAAATATCACCAAGTGCACCAACAGTAGATGGAGCTGTGAGATAAGAGGAAAAAAAAAATAACCTTTAAAGGGCTAATTAAAATAACACTTCTGAAAATGAAGGCATAAGCCCATTTCTTCAAGTAATGTCATGACAGACAACCCACCAGAGCCAAGTTGTAGGAGTGTGACAGCCATGCCATGTCAGCAGAAGGAGCTGCAACACCTTGTCACTCTTTTTCCTGCCCTTAGATAAGACAACACTGCCCATGGCTAGCACAGGCTAAATCCCTGCCAGCTTGCTGCCTACCATCTGCCAAGATCAGCCAAGCACTAGGCAAACACAAACTCAACCCAATTTAACAATCTCATAGAGTGGTTGCTCACATTCTCCATTCTTTGCATTCTGCCCTGCATTCTAACACCACCTGAATTTTTTTCACAGAAGCGCAGACAAAAATTATATGCTGTTTTCTGGGCTCTTTTTAAAAAAATGGAATTAGTTATCAGAAGCCTGTTGATCTCTGGAAAGAACAAGGAATACTTTGAGATAAGGGCTAAGGAACCCTAGTGATGTATGAAAAGATCTGCAGAGACAACTGGTATCACCCATTGCCATAAGGAAGTCTATAAATGGACTTCACCAACACAAACCCTACCTCATATCCAGGTACCAAACAAAGCTGGACAACTCTAATAACTCCAGGTGGAACAATGAATGTTACTTGAAACTTTTCTGTAAACAGGAATAAAACAAACTCTGGTCCTGCATGAAATGGATTCCTGTACTAGGCAACATGCAGTGAGCCTGTCAAGTATAAGAACAGCTTCATTTGTCAGGAATATAAGAACTGTTCCAGAACAGGCTTTGACATCTCATTCTCCTGTGAACATCCTCTGAAGAAGCAAATTCAGGCTTGTATGAAATTAAGGTACAAAAATGGAATAGTTTCTAGCCTTGTTCACTGAAGAAAGATTCCAGTAACATACCTGTGAGAACAAGCAACAAATGGGACATTTCATATAAACTTTAATTCTTTTTTCCTCCCACAACTTTCCAAGTCATCTCCAGTCACCTTTTTACAAGGACAGGACTGGAACCTCCAACGCAACACTGCAAATCTTTGTGGAGGAAGACCACACACATGATGAAGTGACATTATCAGAGCTATTTTTCAGAGATCTGAAAAAGAACCTATGTCCAAAATTTAATGGCTGATCTCAGCAGTCAGCCTGATAAAAGATATCATCTGTTTTTACCAGTTTTGCTTCTTAACTTAAAAAAAATTATATATATATACATATATATATATATGTGCAGCTGATTGGCAACATTTACTAACAACTCACAAGGAGGCCTAACTCTATCACATGGTGCTAATTGGAATCCAGGGCCTCCTTAAGCTATCAAACGGATTGTCAAATGGGAATTCTGGGCATACTTATAGGATAATATATCAAAGTATATGATTAATGTTATCAACAATAACAGGCTTGAAGTACAGGGTGAGTCTCAGTTTGCAGTCACAGAAATGAGCATACAGTCATACAGCTGGCCTGCTGCACATCAGGCAATCCATTTCTCTTATTTTTGTGAAGCTGAGCTTTAAACCATGTTGTGTAATTTATAAATCACCACACTGAAACCTGCTGATTACCAGGACTCAACTAATTTCCAGACACAGTGGAAACCACAGAATGGTTCTCAAGCCCTTGAGACTATTAAGATATATGCTAATTAGTTGCTCCTTGATAGTAATGTACACCTAGGTGTAAATTATAACATGGAAGAGCTGTTTGAGCCCTTTATCATTTAAAGCAATTTTACATATTATATTATCCTTTTCAAATCAGCATCATAGCAAAGCCACAAATGGCACCAACAATCATGCCAATCACAGGAAAAAAACAAACCACTAGTGCCAGACACTGCTTCCAGTGTGGCAGCTGAGTAACAGAGGGGATGAGACAGCAGAGGATCCATCCTCAATCCCACCTGAGCACGGATTGCACTCCAGCTACCCACCCATGACAGGCACAGAATAAATCCCCTCTCACCATTGCAGTACCAAGGACAAGATGCACACACCTTTGCTTTGATTCTACTTGTGTACCTCTAACCTAAAGCTGAAGCCAAGTTAAAAATTCCCTGCTGAGCAAATGCACAGCTGTCCCTGAGGTGTCCTGCTCCTGTGCAGCCTCTGCACCTGTGCACTCAGTGAACCTTGCTCCTGGAGCCTGGCCAGCAAAGAGACCACAACAACAAAGGGGCTCCCTCCACACACAGCTGGCACGTGAATGGCACTGCCAGGAAAAGGAACCCCAGAGGGAGGGGACAGCAAACATTTTCTGTTTGTTTCTAAAAACTCAAACATTCAATTGCTTTAAGAGAACACAAAAAAAAAAAAAAAAAAAAAAAAAAAAAAAAAAAAAAAAAAAAAAAAAAAAAAAAAAAATTTTTAAAAAAAAAAAAAAAAAAAAAAAAAAAAAAAAAGAAGAAGAAGAAAAAAAAAAAAAGGAGCAGAATTTAGATCTGGCAACTGCCAAAGCCAACAATACAGAATCTCTCTGGTGCCCAGTGTGGGTAGGCAGCTGTACAGTATGATAAAAGTTGCAATATTTTATTCTTGCTGTAGCAAAAAAAAAAAAAAAAANAAAAAAAAAAAAAATCTGACTGGAAGCACTGCAGTAGAATTCCAGGCAGAGTAGTAATTTCTGCCTTAATACAAGGATTGCTAGACCATTTGGAAGATAAATAAGAAGGCCAGCATTCACCTGGGGATACAGCAAAGAGGGAGAGGGAAGAGCAGTACAGTTGTTCTTTTCTTGGAGAGCTGTCTTGGTAGGTTTTAGACCACAAAGTGCTTCTGGCCAAATCACGTGGATCAATTTGTCCTAATTCTGGCAGTGGAAGAAGACTTGTTCTTAGAGACATTCCTAAAAATCCCACAGCAATAAAGTAGGGAAAGGAGGGGGTTTGTCCATCCAAGTGCAAACACCTGCATCAGGGCTTTCAAACCTTATACATGTATCACACAAGGAACACAGAAATTATACAAGGACTACAGTTTAAGCTGGCCATTGCAATTTCCCTGTGGCAAGCACATTTTACAATGGTATTTTATTTTAACAGGGAAAAAACCCCAACCAAACCCTGCCTCTTTCCTTCTATTTTCTTAAGGGTTCAGTGATGAGGGTTAAGGTTTGGATTGACAAGCAGAAACATGAGCACAGCTGAGGGAATAGCAAACCTAAAAAGCTACGAAAACTTTATACCCAGAGCAATACAACAGGGACTTGCATCCTCACATTTCGATTTCTATTTCATATGCAGGCCAGAACATTTGTCTTTTTCTTCACTGCTGCCTTATGTGTGCTTTAATTGCATCATGTTAACAAGCAGTTGACGTTTTACAATGTGTTGGAACAAGGGATTAATGTTTAAAGGATGCAAAGGCTGTGATTTCAAACTGCTTTTGTAAGGAACATTGTTGTCAACAGAGGGTTGTAAGTGAAGCAGTAAGAGTCATGTCCAAATTGATGTGGAGAAGAGAGTATTCCAAATTTTGAGATTCTGTATCCTGATAAGATTTTGATTGTGTGTTGAAATTATATAGTTATACATCACTTCTCTTTCCCACAGCAGTCAATCTTTTATGTTATTTCCTCTGTCCAAGTTGGAATATTAAAGGAAGATTTCCAAACCCACAAAGCCATTTCATGAAAAAAAGGTAAAAATCAACATATACCCACATCCCAGATGCAAAGATGCGCAGAATGCTTTAACAGAAGCCTATGGTTGCCACAGAAAAAAAAACCAAAAACTTTCTGTAAAACAGGCTGTGGCAGGAACAGAGGGAAAAACATCTGAAGATACTTTGTTCACAGCAGTAACTGCCTCGTTCAGCCTGGTGGAACCCACTGTTTGCTTCTGAGGCATCACTGGTTCCTTCCCTGGTGACTCAGGAGAGATAAAAACCTTCCACTGCAGAGCAGGAACACCAAAATCATTGCACCAAAACAATCAGCCAAAACCAGGGGATTAAAACTGGACTGTGCACTCCCTTCTCCACACTCAGAAGGTGCCACTAGGGAGCCCTCAGAGCTTCTCCACAGCTCTCAAGCACAGCAAGGTTCAAGGGACATCCTCCCCAGAGTGCCACATAAAGGAAAGTCAGAAAGCAGCAAAACACATGGGGATTTCTTGCAAATGGACCTGAGTTGTGTGCTCAAAAGGTAGAAAATAAATACATGGAAAAGAAATTAACTGCTAAGCCCTAGCTAGTCTGCAAGTGGTGGGAATGGAACAGAAATAGGAAACAGAAATTTATTTATACTTGGTGAGGGCTGCATGCTCTGAGGAGCACAATTCTGTGAAGGACTGGAAAGAAAAAATAGCAAGGAGAAATACCAAGTGATGTTTCTCAAAACTTTCACCTTGTGTTCTTAAGGATTAAACTCGAAACCTGAAAAAGGTGGCCTCAGTATGGCAATAGAATAATTTATGAAGTTTTTTTGTTGGGACAGTTTGGCAGCATAAAAAGGTTGTGGCAACATAATAAAGTCAAGGCAAAATAATATCATCTCAGTAAAACAAGTAGCATATTTTACATTTAGTGTCTCTTTGTTATTTCCTTTTTCTTCATAAAACTCTGATCAAAACAGATTTTCTCCTCCATATCCTTTTCCACCACCGATATAAATGAAAAAAAGGATAGAGTGACTCTCATTACAACTCACTTTGAGCATAATAAAATATTTTGGAGAGTTGCATGTGTCCATTTTTGTCCTTTAAAACCACTTAGGTGATGATTTATTTAAGTCAAGTTGAAGTTTGTTGGTGGCCTGGTGGCTGAAGGGTCAGCAGTGCTGGGAGAATCTACACTTGTGCATGTACAGGCACGTAGTGCTGTCCTATTTATATTTTGATTTTAACTCTGTTGGTCCAAGTTATATCTGTAGCAACACGGGACTCACTAAACTTTCTGCTGTTTCCCATTTTAAAAAGCATTCCTGTTGCAGCTTATACATGATAGATGAGCTTTAAATATTTTCACATCATTTGAATGGTAATGGTTTCAGCACTGGAAAGTTTTTTATCCAGAGAAAAGTTCATGAACACACACAAATATTCATGATCTCACTATGGTCAAGTGATCCTGGTTAGAACTGAATAAAAACATACACAGACATTTAACACAGGACTGGAGCAAAGAAATTCCAATCTTAAAATATCAAGTTAAGCATTTCCAGTGTAAACAATAAAAATTATTATATCATTTCCAGTTTGATGTATTCAGAGATGTAATAAATAATAATACTAAATAAACAAAGAGGAATAATGCATAAAGGAAATATGCAAGCTTGCAGAGACAAGAGTACACCTTCATCCAAGTGTTGGACTATATGAGTAAACAGATGAAATTTGGATTTCATTTAACAAGACAGTTTTGGCAAAGATTTTAATGCATCACCTAAATCTTCTAATCAATTTCAGTGTATAAATTAAGTCTCACTCAAATTTTATGCTAATCCTGTTTCATTTTGTAATTCTTTCTAATAAAACATCACATAAAACTCCATGGATCATTCTTACTTACAGTGATTTTCTGTGAAGTTTTATATTAAAGATTACCCAACATAATTTTTAAATAAAGGTAGATTGTCAGCTACTTCTTTCTAACTGACACTGGAAAAAGAAAAACAAAGCAAAAAAAAGGATCAGTTCAAAACATCCTGTATTGAAATTACATTGTCAGTTCAGTGTGTTCTCAAAGCAAAACCTTATACAAAAATTTCACTTGGAACTTTGGCAAGACCACTTGGAGGTTGTGTAAAGTTGCACCCCAATATAGAAAGGCCTTGATCTCTTCATCTTGCTCATATATAATCCTGTGCTCACTTCAGCAAGGCTTGCCATGGAAAATTGTAATACTGCATACTTTTATACTTTTCTGAGTACATTTGCTATCATTCTGATGAAAAAAATTCTCCACTTGAAACAGCTCGACAGCAACAACTTGGGGTTTTATTTTACTTATAAAAATACACGCAATTGTCTGCATAGGCACTTTGTAACTTCCTTGAAACCTAAATCTAAAGCTACGAAAAAATTCCTTCCAAAAGAAAGATGCTTCTCTTCAGACATTCTTAGAATTCCCCACGATCATTACTGAACAGAGGGACTATTCATGGTGATCTTATCACTTACTCCCACATATTATATATAGTCCAAAGTCTGCTCCAGTGCAGGCAGGTGGAATGCAAATGATTTCATCTGGCCTGCATTTGGCCCTCATGGACCTGATTACAAAGCTGGATGGAGTGAGCTCAGGGAAAACACATGAAATAATTTACAGTACCATTATTCTGTGGTTTGAGAGTGTCACAAAACCCAGTTGCATCAGCTTGCTTGTTTAAAGCCAACTGAATCTCTCTCTGATCTCTTATGCATGCCAAAAATCAAGAATACAGAAAAAGAAAGCAATGAATTCATATTTGTCACTGTTTACAACAGATGGATCGTGAGAGAGCTTAAAAAGCACAGCTGAGCAGCAGAATCACAAGCAGCTTTTTAGAACTGAGCTCTCAGCTTCTACTGGCCATGCTAAACTTCCCAGCAGGAAAGAGTTAATACTTTAATATTTGTTCATTCTCTGCTGTCCCCTGGACTCCACAAGACTCTAGTGGCTTATTTCAGGCTGAAATTTCTCCCAAGGATGCCTTTTTTTCTTTTTTTTTTAATTCATTATGAATCAGGCAATCAGTAGGATTTTGAAATCAATGTGAATTCTATCACTAACTTAAGAAGAACTAGGATTCAATCCAAATAATGTAACCATATGCTATTTAATATTATCTGTAATGTAAACTGTGATGTGAAATACAGTCTGACTGTTGAAAGAACCAGAAAATTGTCTAGCAGCTTCCTGGATCACCATATTTCCCAAATTTGTCTGCTACAAACTCAAGCTCAGTTTTTGTTAATTCCTGACAAAGGAACATTTTTATTAGAAAAATCATGAAATTAAAAGGCATGAAAGTCTAATAAGTTGTTTCACCATGCAAAACCAGGAACATTCCCATATATAAATTTTCCCAGTAGTGTATCTGGCTGATGTCAGGTTGTCAGAATGATTGACAAGATGAAGTCTGGAAAGAGGAGTGACAAGAAATTATACAAAGAATGGATTTTTTGACACTTTAAAGACAGAGCTTGTTGGCTCAAAGCATCTGATCATGAATATACTGACCCACATGCAAAGAGGCAGCGAGCACAACTCTCCTACCTACATTGGGAGATGAAAGATGCTTTCAAAGAGCTTTGAAAGAGGAGAAGAGGAAATTACCCATAGGACTAGACCTGAGAATCCCATATCAGATATCCAGGGCTTCCTGGTCAGCATGAGACCTCACACAAGCAGCAGAGATTGCCAACATGATTAGGTTCAGCAGCAGATTTAATCCCAGAGCTATCCCTGGCTGTACAGTGGAGCCTGTCTGGGTTTACAGACTCCATGGGATACCCTTCACTACACCACAGACACAAAAGGTCATTTACAGTGGAAGTTCCTCACAGAGGAACTCCCCACTCTTGGGGTATCTCTTCCCATTCACACAAATCTCTAGGGTTTGGTTTCAGTAAATTTTGAACAGAGAATTTTGAAGAGGGGATGCTTTACCAGACTGTGTTCCAGCTACGTGCTTTGGATATAAAGTTTTTGTTCTTGACATTTATTAAAAGGTTCTTCAATACCTCATAACTTTTCTGGAGGTGTCTGAACCATTATGCTCATTTTAAGAGGACTGTGAGCCACTGGAACAAGTTATCCAGAGAAGCTGTGGTTGCCCCATCCCTGGAAGTGTTTAAGGCCAGGTTGGATGGAGCTCTGATCAACCTGGTCTAGAGGAAGCTTTCCCTTCCCATCCTTCCACCCAGGCCACTCTATGATACATTCAATTCTATAGGTTAAGCTTAAAAAAAGAAGAAATGGTATTTTGTTACATTTAACAGCATTTCTGACAGTCTGCAGTTTTATGGCAATTGATTTTCAGTAGTGAAGAGTAAGAATTTACAGAAAACAAGCCTCTTAAATCCTTCAGTATTCAAATTTTCTACACTCTAATAGACTGTGGCATAAATCTGTGGCAAAGAAAGTCAACAAATCCTCTGCCAAAAAGTCAGAACCTGTTACATGCATAATCAATTAAAAAGATAATGCAAGCTATTATCTGATATGTAAGACATCCCCCAACTGCACTTTCTAATTAAAATGATGCTTTATATGAGTCACTGTGTTAGGCTAGTTTTGCCTTTATTTGTGTATGTGTACCCATCTTATTTGCACTGCTACAAAACAGAACTGAATAAAAAAAAAGGTTCACAATTGATTAACACAAGTCAACCAGTAAATGGTTTATTTAATTTATGTTTTGAAGAGAAAATCTCACACGTACCCCAACTGCACTCAGCATAACTTAACATAAATCATCCAGGCAGCCTCTAAGTCAATGAACCTTTGCTTTTCATCAATTTGCCATCCCCACCAGCAGCTCCATGCTATCCATTCACATCACCCATTTCTCCATGCACTCAGCAGCTTTCCACCCATCTAAACTATGGTTTTTGACTTTATGTCCCTGCAAGGCCATGGTTTAACCCTTCTCCCTTAATTAGAAAGGCTGTTAATTCAGGAGGCTATCACTGACTTAGAATCTGATGCATTTCAAATAAAACAATAACAGCCCCATCATTATAACTTCAATCTATCCAGCTGCTGGCTCATTTTTATGGTTTTATTGCCTTTTTTCCCAATGTCTTGTGCTGTTCCTGCATGCTACTGCGTGAGTGAAAGAAAATTCCACTGTCACCCCCATAAATGTTTTCCAGTCAAAAAAAAATCAGACAAATAAACAACAAAAATAAAAGTGACCAAGAGTGTAGCTTCACACAGTGGAACTGCTCACAAGGGATGTGCTGCCACATCTTAAGTGACTGAATGCATAAAGGAGTCCTTAAAAATAATGTTAGCCTCTGTGAAGGTAATAATCTGTATTTCACTGGGAGTTTTGTTTTCTGCTGCACTTCAATTTCAGCATATGAATGCTAGTCCAGGAGTGTTTGAAACAACCTTATAACCTTTGAGATACCTCAGATATTCTACAGGATGCAAAAAGAGTTTGATAACAAGGAAAGTGTCATAAATGTTAAAACACTTCTTCAAAGAAGTTAAATATTCCTTTGCTGCTTTTATTTCTCAAATATTATAGATTCTTCCAGCCTGAGGCCTAACCTGCAGTGGAAGATTGATTTACCTTAGCTCTACCAGTTTTGCATCATTGAGATACAAAGAACATATCCTGATGTAGAGTAGATAAATCAATTTTTACTAAGATGGTTGTTTTCACCCCTGGGCTTGTGCTGGTTCAATTGCATTAGCCAGTAAAATAAATAAACGTGTTACAATATTAACTGGCAAAATCAGAATCAACACACTTGGAATTCAGGTGAGAGTTGAATCGTTAATCCAAACCTACCAGAAACTAAATTTGAAAGAACATTTCTTATCCAAACAAGTCTTGGTAGCACAAAGCAATGTATTGAACCATTAATTATATAAATTTGTGCTTGGATAAGTAAAGGTTTGCTTGTTTGTTCACCCCAATGTTGAGGCACTTCAAACACAGCTCCTGATGCTGTGGGATGGACACAACACACCCACAGCAAGGGCACAGCTCTGATGGTGCTGCTCTCCCTGTAGGAAAGCAATTCCTCCTCCTGAGGATACAACTGTCTCACCCTGGAGTGCTGGGCATAAGAAGATCATTAAGCCAGAATGACTTGTGCTGAGCAGAGAGGAAAGGAAAGAGGCCAAATTCATTGCTCTTGGCCTCACAAAGCTCTCCCACTCCCACCCATGCACACGAGCACCGCTCAGGCTGTCACACCTCAGCCAAGGAACTGCACCTGTGGATCCAGTGCCAGCCACTGCTCTGCCTGACACTGACCCTTAGAAACAGAGGGCATTTCTTACCCATCACATCCACCCTCCTGGCATGCTGCTAGCCCTGGCTGCACACCTGGGAAATTATTGTAAGCACATGCCCTTCTACCACATTAACTCTCTCCCTCTCTACATCTCTCTACTCATTTTTAAGCGAGCCAATAGTGCTTTAACCAGGCACAATCTCTGCATTTAACACAGGCTAAGATATGCCTAAAATCTGCAAGCAAAGTGATAAATTCAAGACAGGTAAGTGATAAATACTGTGATAAATCACAACATAATATGAATTAATACCTCTGTCTGCATCATCACAACATCATCATGACACTGGATCATCACTGCCAGTGGCTCCTGAACACCACCTAACCTAGAAACCAAATTATCCACTACTGCTGCTGCAGTTGTTTTCCATTTTGCTGATCCAAGGGGAAAAAAAAATAGAAAACAGAAGAGAAAACATCCAGCCAAAATATGACAAAGATAAGTTACTTGCCTTCTAATTTTGCCAAAATCTTCTAGGAAATGAAATCAGAATTCCCTTGTGCTGCATTGCAAACGGAAATGCCACGCTCCGAGAGCACTAAATGAATGTTACACTGCATCTGAGCAGGACAATAAAAGCATTGTGACAAATGGTCTCAGTGCCCCACCACACAGACTCTTTTCCAGTTATCTTTAAAAGCAGAGACAAGCCAAAAGGAATAATAATATTCATTCTGCTTGACATACATTTCCTACCAGACAACAGACTACTGTGGAAGAACGCCTGGTGACAGATTTTATGGACAAACACAAACCAGCCCTGCCCAACAGACCACCCAGATCATTGAACATTTTATTGCATGTTCCCTGAAAACACTTGCAGATCAGATCTGTTCTGGAAGCAAAATTTTTACAGTTAAAATTCTGGGCAGTAAATAATCCTAATCACAGTCACCATGTGTTGCGCCCAATCTATAAAATTCTGAGTTTGTCTAGAGCAGGAACTGGGCCTTGTGCTGATATTAAAGTAAGGACAAGAATCACTATGAGCTCACTGATGCACAAACACTCAGTACTCATGAGTGTGCACTACAGAGCAGTGAGGCTGCACCCACCCCTCCTGTTCCTTGCTTTTTTTTTTTTTTTTTTTTGCTGTAACTACCCAGTATTAACAGCAGACCCTTGGGACAGCACAAGCCACAATTTCCTTCCAACACCAGTCATGCATGCAGATTCTGAGGTAGGTCCAGTCACTCCTGTGTTTACCATATAGATGGAGTAAGCAAAATGGCCTTAAAACTCATCAGCAGCTCCACCTCTCCCTATGGCAGGAGCAGCAGTTGAATATGCCAAATGCAGAAAAAGAAAATCCACAGGAAGAGGCAGTAGTGTTGATTAATTTTTAACTTGCTTTTTTTGTCTTCGAGAAACAGAAAATAATTTCAAAACGATCCTATGTTTATAGCAGAAGTGGGAGACTATCTGCAAACACAGTCTAATCAATTTTTCTCCTTATGTGGATATATCCTGGAGCAATGCACATGTTCCCAAATCTCAAGATCCCTAACACAATAAGGCATGAGAGCACTCAGAAGAATATCCCAGTACAAGAAAATAAACATTTCTTTTTACTAATCTTAAAATATCATATCCACAAATGATGCTTTTTAGGGATGGAATGTAGAGAAAAGCTTCTTACAAAGCATTTAGTTTTATATTTACGAGAATTAATTCTGTAGAGCTCAGCTGATAAGCTCCTGTTAATTATAATGCTTTCTATGCTTGCCTTTCATCTGAGGTTCTGGAAGCACTTGGAAAATCTTAATTAGGTCTCAAAACACTACTGTGAAGAAGGCAAATTCTCCTTGCACAGAAGACAAGGTACAGACAGCTTATGTGATTTGCCAAAGGTCACCAAAGGGCTCTGGTGCTAAAGGGCACTCAGCAGACAACAGCAGAGTGGTTCCCTCCCACAGCTCACCCCAGGTCACATCTCAGCACCACCACATCACTTACTCCTGTCCCTCACACAAAGGATTTGCAGTCACAGATTGCACAGCAGGCC
Source organism: Aegithalos caudatus (assembly GCA_013389925.1). Classification (NCBI taxonomy): domain Eukaryota; kingdom Metazoa; phylum Chordata; class Aves; order Passeriformes; family Aegithalidae; genus Aegithalos; species Aegithalos caudatus. The sequence goes on from WEIU01004141.1 coordinate 497,680, forward strand.
ACAGAAGCTGAAGAGGTTTTTCCCATGGAAGGTGCTCTTCCACCTTGGGGCAGTTCTGTGAATTCCTCCTCTTTAAATCCAACTGGTCTGCACAGACACAACTATTCATTAAAGCCAAAGCAAACTCTGGCTGCTATAATTAAATGTTGTGCCTGGAAGGCTGAAATATTGTATAGTATCAAAGGTTTAAAATCTCATTTTCAGCCCTGCCTGATTACTTAAACCATTACTATAAAACTATAATGGATACAATCTCACCTGAAGCTGATTAAATCTTTACTGATGTAATGGAAGAGTAGCAAACAATCCATTTACATTTTTCTGTGAATATTTACCTCTACTGCAGCTTTGGATTCTGCACTGGAGCATTTTGCCTGCCAACTTCCTCTAACTTACGCCCAAAACTTCAATCTCCCTCTGCCAATTGTCTGCTTCAACAAATCATAAACACTGAAATATGCGTTCATTTTTTAAATGAAGACAGCAATTCAATTGGAAAGGATTCACATTAGCTGCAATGCAAAAGTGAGGTGAGAAGATGACTAATTTGCAAAAGAAAAGCTCATCTCATAAAAAAAACATCAGAAATAAGGCCAAACATGAATGATTCTTTTAATTGCCAGCTAAAATATATTCAGCCTTCTATACAGACTTGTATTAATGTGTCTAACAGGACAGCTGATGATTACACACTTGTGTGCCCATAAGTAGAATCAGATCCACTCAGACACCCCAAAATCTCCACTTTTCAGGGCTGATGAGCACACACAGTACAAAACCCTTGTTCTCACCAAGAGCAGGTTCTGGTGACAGCACACCTGAGACAGAACCTCTCCTAAAATGTTGACATTCACCACAGATCCTGACTGACAGCTCAGCCTTGGGGGCTGAGCGTGGGGGTGAAAATCAGTTTCCCACTGTCAGTTTATACTCAAGCAGCTTTAACCTTTACCTAAACCAAAACAAATCGTGAGTAACCCTTATCAGTGAAGTACTGCTACTGAAACCAGAGTATCCAGGATACCACTCATTCATTAGGCTGAGAGAAGTTGAATTTTTGAGCAGGGAGCAGACCACTAACAAATTATTCCACCTCCTTTCATGCTTGGTCATAATTTCAGCTACTTCTTTAATCACTCCTTGACAATACAAGATACATTTTTATTCATTTTAGGTATCATTCTGCTGCTTCACACTAGTCATTAATTTGAAGCTCTTACATTTGGAACCATCATTTACTGCTCAAACTGTACTTGGTGACACGCAGAGACTAAAGAGTTGTCAAACAGAGTGACACACAGTTTTTAAAAGTTAGCAAAGCAGTAAAAGCTTTGAGATTAAAAAAACCCAAACAACCATCCTTGCAAATAGTACTTGAAAGGTGTAAATGTGGGTGTAGTCAGCATACCAGAAAAAAAAAAAAAAAAAAGGAAAAACAAACGTTGAATGAAACCAAACTTTTAAAACAGGCCTTCAGTAAGTCTGATGTGCCATGCTTCTACTGATAAAAGGTTGAAGTAGCTCCTTTGGTACATAATAAAAGCTGAGGCCCATAATAAAAATGTTTCTCACACAGGTCCCATTGAGATGAAAACCCTGAGGAGAAAGCAAAGACCTGGTTCTAAACTAAACCAAATGAAACCAAGGTCACCCAAGTACTTTCACATACCAAGAACAAGAAATCTGCAGTTGTGACACCACCATCCCTCTACTACTGTGGAGAAAGGGCCACTGCCAGCACCCCAAAATAAACTGTGTTAGAGATTATGCTTCCCTTGAAATTAGTTAAGAGATGTCTCGATTTGCTGTTGTGCTTAAAGATAAACACAACTGAAAAACAATCACAATACCAAGAATACATGATTGTGTTTAGCCCCAAAGGGAACTGAAAATCGGAGGAAAAAAAGAATTCCAGTCTTCTAGCCCTCAGGCATGGGAACAGCTCTCATGAGACTATCTGGACACATAATTCAAAACTCAGTCAATACTTGGAAAACATACAGAACACACTAATTACCTGAATCCATGGCACAGCCAGTCCGAGCCCCTTGTTTACAGCTATCCAGATTGCAAGGCAGCTGAAGATGGGCTGCATTAATTTTATATCATGTCTTTTAATTAAATCTTTCTGGCTACCCAGAACCCAATTTTCTCTTCATAAGATGAGTCTTTAGTAGATGGCTGTAAATAGAACATGGACTCATTTCCATATAAAGAGATCCAAATATACTACCCTTCACTAATGGGAAAAATCAGAAAGCCCATGTTTACTAACAACTTGTCTGATCTTTCACAAACTTGACACACACATTTTAGCAGAACAGGGTGTCAGTAACAGCGGGAAAAGCAACACCTTGAGAAGAAATTCTGCTCCATTCTGTAACCATGGAAGAGTCCAAGGGAAAACTGAACTGGCAAATCAGAACCTGAGATAAGTGAAGAGTCTGGGGGCTTGGGAGTTTTGTTGTTGTTTTTACATGGGATTGCCAAGCTTTATGGTTTCTCTTCATCATTGCAATAACAGGTTTTTGTCTCAGGTCTTCATATCCAATTCAAGTTGTACATTGGACTTGTATCTCTCAGAGTTATGCACACCCTGGGTCATGTTAGGCAGCAAATCCAGTGGCTTGACTGTGCTCAGGTTACTCCTGTGACATGCAAGTTACCACGATTCCTAATATACTGCTCATACTCATTTTTTAATAAGAAAAAATTTCAGCAGTGTGGCCCAAAATCACAAAGACGCCATTGGCCTTAGAAGACAAAACAGCAAGAGATAATTCTATTCACCTTTCATAATATATTCAAATTAACATTTAAGCTAAAAAGCAGAAAGCTTTGAATATACTGTTTTCAAAAAGTATTCTACACAACAAAAAAGGGAAGGCTGGTTTCATTTCCAGGCATTGCATGTTAATGGTTTGAGAACTAAATAGCTATTGTGAAATTCTAGCAACTACGTGACTCAATTGTTAAAATGATTGCAACACCATTCAATAATTGGATTGTCTGTAGTGAGAACTGTTAGATACGTAATGGTCCTGAAAATATGGGGCCTGTTTGACCAGGGACCAGGTCTCAAAATCTCACAAATTGCTTATGAGGAAAGAGCCAAGCATTAAGAACTTCTGACAAATCTTAAGTCTCAACTTCTAAAGTCCAAGACACAGAAGAATTATTATTCTGGTGCCAAGCCATTTCAGCAAGAACACAAGAAAATACAATGCTTGGGTTTTATTCTTGTATAGTATCAGGGAAAAAATGTAGTATTATTTTCTTAAGTAACAAATTTATTTAACAGCCAACCAAGCAAAAGTTACTCTCAGGTAAATAAAAATATCTTGTGTGAGGAATCAGTAAAAGTAGTTAACTTCTACAGAGCATGAATTGTGTGTGTAGCACCACAAGGACTCCTAGTCTGTCCCTGAGTATTCAGCCGAAACTTTAGGGACAAAGTGTTGCCCATCCCCTGTGTCCAGCCAATGTGATCATCCTTACATCACTGCCTTGAAACACTTCAAGAATTTTACCTCTTCATGAAAACCAAACCCACTCACTCAGGAGGAAAAAATATGAAGAAAAAGGATTTAAACCAGTTTGCAATCTGATACTTCCAGTGCTCATTTAAGACAGGTTTAGAAAAGGTAATTTTTATCATTATCAAACTAAGCTGTGGTAAAATCTGGTAGGTAAGCCTTCTCAGAGTGGTACACCAATAATTTGCAGTGAAGGCTGTTCCTGATTTTTCGATACACAAAATGTAACAGGGAATCACAAAGACCATCTTGCCCCCTGTGAGCTCCTCCACATAAGCCAAGGTCTAGAGCTGCTGCTGCTGCTCCTGCTCCAGATCTATGTGAAAATGGAAGCTGGCAGCTCAGCCCTCTGAAGCCAGTTGGTTTTCCCCTGCTGCAGGCACTCTGCCAGCCAGAGGCAGGAACCAGGCTCTCTGCTCAGGGCTGTGGAGCAGGAAAATTTGAGATGAAGGGTAAAAGCCCCTAGGGTACATAGGGAAAGGCGTGTGGTATGGAGGTGAAGGAGGTAGAGAGCACAAAGAGGAGGGTATACCTCAGGCTGGAGCTTATGGAGGGTGGGGAAACTAAAGAACATGTAGTTATGGGAACATGGTGCAGAAAGGAAAGTTGACAAGGTAGGGGAGACATGACTCATTTCAGGAGTCAGGTGATGCACCTGCAGAGAGGGAAGGGAAGAACAGCCAGTTTCCAAAATCAGCAAGGGTAAGCAACAGGCACAGTTAGGACCATTAGGATCCCAGCAGCAGAGCTTCTCATTCTCTCACCTCTACTCATCTCTGCTCTGTAACAGGAACCCTGCTCTGTAAAGCAAGCTGTCAACTCAACAGAGAGGGACATGATTCACTGGAGCACGGCAGTGTGCAGTTGAGCAAACAGAGTCATTCCAGACCACAGGGCCCAGACATAAAACCTCCTACTGTTCCCAGCTTTACAGCCTGTCTCAGCAGAGGGAAAGGCTCACCTGAGAGGAAAAGTATCACAACAAGGAGAAAGGATGGGGCAGGGACCAACACTACCAAAGCAAAGTGACTATGAACCTTCCCCTTACACTTTAAACCACATAGGAAATGCCCTTCCAAACTCTTCCTATCTTTGTTTTGCTTGGGAGAGCAAGCAATCCTGTTTCTACCAGCAAGCTGTCACAACTTTCAGGAAAGTCCTTGATCTCTTACTGTGTGTCTGTGTTACCCCATTAGAATTTTGCTATTAAACACTCTGATGATCTTTCTTTCTTCCTTTCTCTGCCACTCATCTTTTTCCCTCTTCACTCCTCAAAACAACAACATTGACCATACTATCTTCAAATGTTAATAAATTGCTGAAAACAGCAGCCAGCGCTAACTGAGCTAAATTCACTTTCTCTTTGCATAGTTTCTTCCTCACTCAATCTTTTCTAACTTTGACACAGCTTGTTAATAGGACTGGTTTAAAGCTATCCACTCATAACTGAGATTTTATGGAAAACATGCATTTGATTACATTTAATTTTGCCTGACCCCCATTCTCTTCAGTGATTCAGCTTTTGAGCTGTCATCATCAGACTGATATTATCACCCCAGCTTTTTTTCTGAAGGGAAAATAAGTTGTGCTGAGCTGTAGTTTCACACATTTCTGGGTGAGGACTCTGCATCTTGTGCCTGTCTGCTCGGCACCTCAAACACTGCATCCATCCCTGTGAAAGATTTTCTCAAATCTATCACCACAACGGTTTTCCACTCCACCTTACTGAGACTGCAAAAATGGATGTGCATAAAAGTAATATAGAATGCACTAAACCAGAAAATACCAGCTTCACTAGTCCTCAGGTTGTTTCCTAACAACCAAAGACAAGTGCTTGAGGAAATCTGTCAAATGTTTTATTTCCAAGAAAGTGCAAAACACAGATGACCCTATTGGCTTATCTCACTCAGTGGAATTCTCAGGAGTGATGCTATTTTTGTTTCATGGAGGCACTAGACTAAGAGCTGTCAGCAAACTCAGTTAAGTTAGAAGAGTTTTACACAGAAGTGTACTTTAATATACTTTAGCCTATTGCTGACTACTTCAGAGATAAGGTTTTTAGGAAGGTTTTTAAAACAAGTACAAAGGATTTTGTCAATGAGTTTACTACACAGCACTTTGTTACTCAAAAAAAAAAAAAAATCTTTCTTCCTTCCCCTCAGATCCTTTGACAGAAAGCAGATGATTTCATTCACCAAGACTTGCAAAGACATTCAATGAGGGCAGCATTCCAGATTGCCTTCCGGACGCAACATGACATCCTCATCACCTCCAGAGGAAACACACGCCAGTGCTGAAATTCCTACTGGAGCATGTGCTCCCTCTTCACTTGGAAAAATCCCACAAACCAAAGAGCCTCAGCTGCTGTGTGATACCACATGCCAAAACAGAGATAAAGTCTTTGACATCATTCAACCTCCAACAGGAGGAACTCTTTATACAACCACAAGCAGAAGTTTTAAGTAGCAACATTTCTTAAAATGACACTTGAACTGCTCAAAGGTCTTTCTTTTCCCATCCTTCCCCATCGATGCTGTCTCTGTACGAGCAGCAGAACACACACTCCCACCCCATCCCTAATGGCCATTCTAAGAAGAAAAGGTGGCATTATGATCTTGTTCTACTTTTTACAGGCAAAGCACCAGCATAAAATACTGTGATCTGAGAGAAAAGGATGTGCTTACATTTTGAGTTAGTCTGGACAGTACTAAAGAGACAGAATCTAAAACCTAATCCCTTTTGGAGACTTACAACAAAAGCAGATCGATGGAATGCCCTGTTTTTTCTCAAGGATCATCTCATACAGCAAAGATCAAATGAGATGAACAAGTTGCCTTACAGAATAAGTATCAGCAAATTTCAAAGCACTGGAAACACAAAGTGGATTTGAACATGGCCCTATAAAAAGGAGGTCTGGGGTTTAATCTCTGATCTGACAACGCCTGGCTACCCACCCTTGAACAATACACTTATCCTTTGTGTTCCACCATCTGTAAAACAGGGGATAATGCCATCTCATGGGACTGGTTTGTGCTTTAATTAATTACTGCTCACAAAGGACTTCAGCTTCCTCAGCTGTAAGGCACTGTTATAACTATCATCCCTAACTCTTGTAACTTACAGTCTTTAGCAGTCATTCCCATTAAATAACAGACTATGTCATGTATATAAAACCCGTGAAGGCACACAAACGTAAAAAAGGATGTGCAAATTATTCAAATGCTCTTAGGCTATGTGACAAAGGAACCTCTCTGACTTGCCCACACAGGTAAAGTGTTTCTATCCAAATGCTCCTGTAAATCTGACAGGAATATTCTTGTGTTAAACACTGGACAAAATTTTAGGAGCTTTCAATACTACTGAAAAATCCCCTGCCTAAAAAATAGATACAAGCAGAGGGCTCAAAATATTTTCACCTCTAGATGAAAGAGGGTAAAAAAAGCAATAAAATAACAGAGAAGTCAGTTCTCTGCAGAAGGAGCAAGCAGTTGTATAAAAAATGCGTCTCTTTTGGGATCAGCATCCTTCCCCTCCAAAAAAGGCTTCTGGTGATAGATGGGAAGGAGGTGGGGTTGTTCCCATATTACCTCTAATCAACCTTTGGGACTTGATTTTCACATGAAAATCATATAGCCCTTACTTATTCTGATTTCACAAAACAATGGCTTTATCCTGGAGCTACTGCAATTATTCCATTTTACAATCTCCTCTATATATTCCCTTCTAAATGATACCAATGTGGACATGCAGTGGTGCACTAAAAACCTCAGTACAGAATGATCTATTTAACAAATTCTCCCAGTTCTGACAGTCTCTGAAGTTTCAGAAAACCAAATGAGAAAGTTGGACAAAAACCCCCCAATATTATTATTCAGCATTATATTTCAAGAGAAAGCAAAGTGCTTTGAGTTCAGCTTTTTTGTTATGAGCATAGTCTGTCTTCAAAACAAAAATACAACTGAAAATGCTAGCAGTGATCATCAGCAATTCATTCCTTTCCATTTATAGTTAAATGCTGCACCCTCTCAATATGCAAATAACTGCTTTTGCACTTCAAATCACGAATACGACTGAAAAATCAGTTAGTTTTTCAATTGCTTTTAAGAAACCACTGAGATTTACCAAACTGGATGAGGATTCTTATTGATTTCACTTTGCTCACAGGAATGTGATGATCAACATACACTGAGACAAAGCTTCTTGCTGGGAAGCAAAGTTTTCATCCATTCTTGTCAGAGGAGCAAGAGAAAATCCTGTGTCTACAGCAGGCTGTGGTTATAGGCATGGAAAGATCATAAACACCTGTACCACATTCTCATGGGAGTCAGGAGGCTGCTGGAGTATCAGCAAATCACCTGTAGCTGGGGGTTACTGCAGTCATTTACAATGGAGTGATGAATAAGCAAGAATGAGGTTTCACTGTCAGACAAAAGGGCTTGCACAAGTTTAATGCTAATGTGAGAAAACAAATCAAAGTTTATTAGCTAATGAACAGGTTGGCCCACTCCCTCTATCCAGTTGGGATGTTACAGCTGGAGAAGTGGCCAATTAGGTGGGTAAACAATGAGGTGGTTGGGCTCAGCAATTCCCAGAAAAGACCAAGGGTCCTGGCAGCAAACAGTGAGCAGAGCACGAGGCAGCAGCGTGCTCTGGCAGGAGAGAGCAGCAGCCTGGCCACATCCAAAGGGCAGGGCAGGGGTTTTACCCCCTCCTGCCCAGTGTTTATTAGGCCACAATTGGGACAGCACTCAGGGAAGGCTGGGACCAAGTGCAGCAAGCCCAGCAGAAGCCATGAGACTGGCAGGGATGACAGCACCTTCCCTGTGGTCAGAGACTGCGGGAGCAGGGCTGGTCTGCCTTGGAGAAAGGTGGCTCAGGGAGACACCCAACAGCAGCTCCAAGCATTACCTGTGGTGGGGCCAGAGGAGATGGACCAGGCTCTTCACATGGTGCAAGGTGGTAGGAGGAGCTGAAAACACACAGCCTTCAATTCTCTGTTCCCGTGCCAGGGTGGCACTCTAAAAACAAGGGATGGGGCCGAGCAGGCCATGGGAGGGCGAGGAAGATGGGATGGAGATCATGGCAGATGGGCTGTGGATCCTGAACACAGAGCAGCACTCAAAGAGTGGAGCAGAACAGAGGCCTGCTCCCACCCCTGTGAGGCTGAAAGGCTTCAGCAGAGACACCACAATAAGCTGACAGCTGCCTGCAGAGCAGCAGGATGGAGGGAAATGAAAGCTTCCTTCAGTATCAGCAAACTGTGTGAAAGGCATAACACTTGTGCTGTTTATGACAGTTTTATATAATAAAAAGAAGGTATTAATTTTTGAGACTTAAAATAATATTTAATTTGCAAAGGTCAATAAGCAGTGCATGATTACAAACCATATAAAGGCCACAGAGACTATTGTGTCATAGCTGAGACTTGGTTCCTGTTCTGTAACCTTTAGAATGACTTTCTGTTCGATCTGAGTAATCACAACCTTTCTCATCAAAAAACTGAGATCAAATTCTTAATCCATTAGGAACATAACAGAGACCTCTCTCCCCTTCATTGTTACAGTATTTATGTAGGCCATAGAAGAGTGAATAGTCTCAGATGCTATTTTGATGTTTGAAGATAAAGACCAAATGGATATTTTTGCAGACACTGTCACTGGGGAACAAACTGTGTTAGTATGGTTTTCAGTTAGAATTTTATCTGCTTGTCTGGAAAAAAAAACAAATTGAGACTTTCCAGCTATTCTAAAATTAAGATAAATACCTACTATTCCCATTTGTTAATTATATAAACCATAAGGTGTTAATTTATATAACATTGAACAAAATCCAGTAACAGATCATACACTGCATCACCTCAATATAAGTAACTTCTCTTAGCCCACTTGACAATTGTAAAAGCAACTACTTGAACTAAAATACAACACAAGGGAAAAATGATTCTGTGTAAATCCAGGACAGCAGCATATGTGGTAACTGTAAAAATGAAGAACTACAAATCCCCTTAACTGCAGAGTTAGCTTCACAGGGAAAATGAGATGTGGAACAGGACTTTAATGCAGCTGGAATGTCTCCTCCCTACCTCAGCCCTTTGCCCAAGCTGAGTTATCTGCCTGGCTCTCTAATCAGTGCACAATGTCACACCTCCAGAGGACAAGTCATAACGTCTTAGGGTATTTGTTTGAAACAAGGCAGATGAATCATCCCCCCAGTGATGCTTTCTGTGACTTCACAAGCCTAAACAACAGCTTAAAGAGATGAATTGTTTTAGGCAGCCAAAGCCAGGCAAGATAAATCCTACCTGTAGGGCTAGACAACATTATCTCCTAAAACTATATCTGCACTTCTCTGGGCACATGAACATTGCCATTTATGTGCCCTTTCTTCTGGATGACAACTTAATACTTCATTTCTGCTTAACTCATGCACCAACCAACTTCTGGTTTTTATGACATCCTCTGCAAACATTTTTCTCTCCCATTTCTCTCTCACAGCTCCTGATGTTTTCTAGAGTTCCTTTGGTTTTAAAATTGTGGAAATCTTGTTTAGAAAATACTCCTCAAACTGAAAGGATTCTTAACAACATCTAGAAACATCCACTGCATTTTAAGTTTACTTACAAAATTGAAAACTTCTACATCCAAAAAAGAAATACGAGCTTTTCTTTATATGCATGTTAATTAACTTGTTCTAGCAAAGTTTCACCTCATTTCCCCAATGTAATAAATTATAAAATCATTAGACATACTGCATTTTACTGGAAGGCAAATACAATACAAAATACAATCAGAGCAGCAGTGAGTACTTGAGAATGTCACTAATCATAAAAAAGCTTAGTATCAGTCACAGCTCTTTTCTAAGCAGTAAAAAATTGTGGGGAGAGAAATACAGAAGGCTCAGGAGAGTGGAGGGTTAGAGTTTTTTTTAAGCTCTTATTATTATGTTCCCTTAATGTACTATTCTTCAATCCCAACCAAAAGTAGAGATGAAAAAACCATTTCTAAAGTCAAATGATAATAAACCCAGCAAACAGTATAAGGTCTTGAATTACTTCAAATCCACCATGTAAGTTAACGACAGAAATTAACTCATGTGGAACATTTTATGACTATAAGTGGTCAGAACATTGGCAGCTGTTGTTACCCAGTGAATACCAGGAAAATGTAATTATATGAGAGCACAGCTAGAATAAATATCTTCCCTCCTAAGTAGGAAAAAGAGAAAGAATGGATGCACATCTGGTGAAAACTAGAAATTTTGCTGAAGTTTATGGCATCTGAAGAGATGGGCTTTTTTTTTGCTTTAAGGGGATGGAGAAGAGTACAGACATTAAAGAATATATTCCTTAATAAGCAAATACTTTAAAAAGTATTAATATTGTTTTTAATGAAGAAGGCTGTAATTTTGCATTACATTAACCAATGTGACTTGACCCTAAAAAGGCAGTTAAGCAGTTGAGGTGTAAGAAGTGACCTACCTGGGTATTACAGCAGCCTGGTGTGAGCACCCATGGACTTGTAACAATACTGCATGTGAATAAGAGAACAATTCAGTGCTCTCATGCCACTAGCTGCCTGGTTACACAGCATTTCCTCAAGCATTCCTGCCATTAAGCATGTACAAAACAGCTGAAGCAACCTTCCTTTTCACTGGGCTGAGGTTCTCGAGGAAAGTATTTCAAAAATGCCTTCTGCTGGTCCCACTGCACAGCTGCTGTCCTGACACCAAGGGCAGCTTGATTAACCAAAGGCAGCTTTGCCTGGGCTTTGCACAGAGCTTCCTCCTCATGAGCAGGCACAAAAATACATCCCATATATCAGAGTGCATGAGCAGAACCTGGCAAAGGCTGATCTTCATGGGTGTGTTAGTGAACATGTCAAATGAGCCTCTTTTTGTAAAAAAATAACCCTAACCAAATTAAAAAAAAAAAAAAGGCTGAGTTCAGAACTGAGTGAGAAATTCAGTATCTGTTTTTTCATCTCTATTTTGGGGGAGCTAGCAGGAACTAGTGATTTTAACAGATCTTCTAATTTCACAGCAGATATTCTAATCTCTACTCGATATGCAGCTGATTTCACTAAAAGCAAGGTACTATTTGAAGTGAAGGAACAGAACAAGATGCCTTTGTTTACTGTGCTCTGCAAAACTTCAGCTGTGTAACTTCAGCTCTCCTAAAGCCTCCCTTTCATCCCGAAGAACACAAAGGTCAAACAAGGTACTTTCTGCAGTTCTCAATCAACTTCCCCAGCAGCTCTGAGCTGAGTTAATCACTGAGAAGGAGCAGCTGAATGACCTGAACCACAGAACAAACACTCCCTGCCTCTGGAAAAGCCTTTTGTGGGAAGTTGTGGGAGCTTCTCAGCAAAGACTGTGCCAGCTCTTCCTTCTCTGCAATGGCAATGACCACTTGATGACTGCAATTACAGTTCACTTTTCTTTTCTATTTCTTATTGATATAAACGATGGTATATCAGTTCATCACTGAATTTCCACCTTCATGTAGCATTATTTCTAAAACATAAGGCGGAATTTAAATTCTAAAAATCAAAGTAAAATAAAGCAAAACCAAACCATCCCTTCACAGCAGGAAAGGGAGGGGTAAAGAAAATAATCCATCACATATTACATTTTACATTAAACAGTAAAATACACAGATTCAGTGGAGTAAAGGTGAAGGAAGATGAAGACTGCAGTAATCCTTTTAAAATATATGACTTAAAAGCTTTTTCAGAGCTATTCTATTTTTTAATTTAGCTCACAGTTAAAAGAGCAGATGAAAATTGCTGCATACTCCTTCATTTTCCAAATGTTCCTCACTGAATAACAGAAGGTTTATCTCTATTTTCATAAGCACAGGCTCCTTAACAAAGCCCAAAAGTGAGACTGACAACAGTTTTCCACACACTGAGCTTATTAAATTCTGATTCAGCAAAAGCAAACATAGGAATAAATTCAGGAAAGCTGTTATTCACACTGCCATTAATGAAAACAGTCCCACAAATAACATTGCTTGACATTTAACAAATCAAATCCTCTCCCTGTAAAATCATCCATTGGACAAAATACATTTAAAGGCCTATTTAAAAACCTCAGAGGGGAATGAAATACTTTAGGTTTTGATGTTAGCAAGATTAATTAGTATTTATTTATTTTAAAAGCAATAAACTACTGTGAACTCTAATGTGGGGAAAGCAACGCTTCTCTTGAAGAGCTGAAAACTAAACATTCATCAACTTGAGCTGAAGTAACTCCACTATTAAAGAAATGTATTGAGAAAGATCTTTTTGTCCTCTTTTCTTATAGCCTACAAATAAGAAAAGTGTAGGAATATGGCTGGACAAGCTTGAACAATGCCCTACTAAATATTCATAAAGCATTTGTGCTCCAGTAGAGAGTTTACAAGAAGTGAAACCATGCAGCTGCATATACCTGTCACAAACCTTGACATCTGCTCTCTTTTAAACCTTAAATTGACAGCAGGGGTGTTTATAGTGTACATTACTGCATTTAACAAATCAAAAAGATAATAACTTATTAGCATGCCATCAGAAAGGGTTGTTTGTTTTTTTTACTCAGAAAGGAGGAAAAGAGCTGATGTATCCAAGAGAAGCATCTTAGTACAAAGAAATCCGAACCAAATCTTAGTAAAGCAAACAAATAAATATAATGTTAACCTTATGTGGTTGTCTGATAAATATTAAGTATGTCTCAGAGATGTGTATTTTAATTTTTATAAAAGTTTATATGCTTAAAAGTAGCAATTTTTCCTCCATAAATCTACTGCTAATCCTATTATTTGAATCCTTAATTGAGCTGGGCAGTATGAAACAGCATCTGAATAATGCAAACCAGTCGCTATTCATCCTTATAAAACACAATTTTTCCATGGATGGCCTCTGCTGAGTTCCCAAACTAAAATAGAAAACTGTATCTCATTAACACTGGCAAACTTCCATACCCTCTCATCTTTCAAAATTTAAACTACTAATACGGAAAGGGAAAAAAACCCACAATAAACCAAAATTAATCTTCACTTTCACAGTAAAAAATGTTACAGGTCATGACAAAAAGAACTATCCTTTAAAGCCCACACTATAATTTACTGGAACAGTGAAAAATCAAAATTGTTTCTTACATAAAGTTGTGTGGTAGCACCAGGAATAAGAGGCTTAATACTTGCTAACACCTCAAAACATCTTCCTCTGCTGGAATATGCTGCTCCCTCCCATATCCATTTTCTCCTCTTTCTCTAGGTATGCTCATTAAACAGAAGAACTACTCACAAATCATTACAAATATATGTATAGAATAGACAGAATTACCATCTCCTTACACTGAGCTATTTCCCACCCCTCCCAAACCATCTTCTGGCACCTGGGGAAACCCACCTTTAAAAATACAATTTCTCACATTTCCCTCAGGTAACACATCTCTATCCCAGCCTTTTGTTTTCCATTTGCTACCAAAAGGTTATCCCCAAACTTGACTCAGTTCAATTGCTTTCCCAATTCCATACCCCAACACAACAGGAAGGGGAGGAACACAAAGAAATAGGACACAAAAAAAAATGCACTACACTAAGATAGCAGGACATTGTATTTTTAAGAGCCAATTTCATTAACCTTACCCCCCAAAATCTGGAGTTTTCAACTTCCATCCAAACTGCTATTCTAGTAAGGAGGGATTTTCTTACATTAAATATAGCGTAAAAGTAATGTTATTTTCATTATGACTTCTCATGAAGCTGTATGTGATATAGACAAAACATAAGAAACAAGAACATTACTGATCTGAAAGCAAGTAACAAATCCAAGAAGCTTCTTTTTACTGTGCTCTCCGTATTCCTCCCTCAGCAATTCATTTAATTTTATTATTTCATTTTGCTATTTTTTTAAAACATACTTCTCTCTCCTAGGACTGGGTAACCTTTAAACAGATCTCCAGCACAAGTGAAATGGGAACACGCCTGACTGACTATTCAAGAGAAAAAGTGGAGCTATAATTTACAGAGCACTGTCTAATGCACAAAGTAAACTGGGGAAAGACAGAAAAAAGTACCACTGTTTATTCTGTGGTCGCCTTCTGATAAATATAAAGGGCAAAGCTGAAAGCTACCAGTTGGGAGGTGACTTGCAGTGTGTTAAATGTTACTGAGGAGAAATAAAAGGTTGTATCAGTTTGGTCTGAAACATGACTGGCTTCCTAGGTTTTGCAGTTTGCCAGAAGCTGAGGAAAACCATGGCTAGGTCACGTCTGACTCAGCCCACCCAGCCAGCGAGGCTGCACATGGAATCCACACCACATTCTGACCAGGATACTCATCCAAAGTCGCGTGGCAAATCCTGAAAAACCAAAGTGTTTTATAGAAAAAAGTCAATGCCAGCAAGTTTTCCCTCAAGCCTGGTTTTCATGTGCCTAACAACCAAATTCCCATGGAAGCAAACCTGCCCAGTGTCCTGCAGCACCCATAAAGTGCTGCCAGTGGTGCCTCTCAGTCTAGGACAGGCACATCCCCCTGGTCCCGAGCTGGATTCAGCAGCTCCAAAGGGAGAGCTCCCCTCAGTCCCTGAGCAGGGAGAACTCCATCTTGAAACTATTAAAAATAAACATTGGAATTATTGCATTACATTCTCTTCAGACTACTTTTGTTCTAAAATGGAACAGCTACTTTATTTTCTGTTTGGATATTTTGGTGAGTTTTTCTTTCTTTTCCCCTCTTGCCTAAAGATCGTGTTTTCCTTTATTCCAGAAGGGTGCATGCATGTAACTAACTGCATGCATACAACTATATACAAGTCCCCATGTGTAATTTTTATTTTATGTAAGTTTTTATAATTTTATAAATATTTTGAATGTGTTATTTACAGTTATATATTCTATATACCCATATGGATGGGTGGTGTGTGAAGGTAAAATATAAACAGAGATGATACAGGTGGATATAACAAAATATTTTGTATATTTTTCCTTCTCTATCCAAGAATGAAGCATTTGTAATTCATCTGAGGAACACACTCCTTATCCAGCTCAAGGCAGTGGGGCAGGAAATCAAACCAACGTGGGAGTTATTTCCTTTTTAGAACCTTTTTTTTTCAATGTGTTTCATTCTTGAGTTTTTTCTCAGATAGAGTGATGTTAAGAATAATAAAAAAAAACAAAAAACAAAAACCTGTAGCAGCATATACCTTTTGTTGGTTTGGATTTTTTATTAGTTTAAGTATTACAGCCACTTGTGTGTGCCATGGAAGAGTTGGCATTTTTGCTTGTCTCCACAAGCACAAAGGTGAATGTCAGTCCAACAGATGCATTTACTTAAAAATAAGTAAATATCAAGAACACAAGGCTTCTCTCTCACTGACTGCCTTTACTGTGCACACTGGATTAATGTGGAGCATATTTGTATGGTTAGAGATTTTACTTTCCTTAAGCCATAAGCAAAGAAATAGCATGAGAAAGGATTTTTAGACAAAGCCTTAGTGACTGCAGCACAGCAGTCAGGTAGGAAGCAGCAAGGAGAGCTGAGCCAATGAGCCAAAGTTTTATCAGACCTCCACCTTTTTCTGCCCTTCTGTGGGCAGAGCTGGGTGATACACACTGCAATTAACTGAAGGAATATTTTGAAATTTTAAAAAATGAAAAAGGAGGAAAGAGGAAAAAAAAGATTGAGTTCTAAAATGGTTCAGCTTTATTTCCTCTATCAGTTTTACGTTTCTTTTTGCCACTCCCTGGTTGCCTTTTTACCCCTTCACAAAATAAAACCAGATCCAGCTATTACAGCACAGCTGTGGAAAATATTCCACTGCCACAAGATAAAGAGCCTCCCTGAGTTCATTCTGCAGGTTTGCCTCTGGCACTTTGCATGGTCTGTCTGCCTGGGAGGCTCAGTCTCTTTCTAAGACAATAACCTGACATTTCACTGCACTTTGCTCCCTTTGATCCCAAGAAATGGCATTTGCCTGTGTTTGTCTTTGAAAATAAGGCCTGAAGAATAAATTCCTGAAAATTATGTTCAAATTATGGCTGATCTGAAATCAGCTCCTTGTAGCCTCTTTGGGGTAAATAATCCCCAGTCTTCTTACTACCCAACCACACAGGTATTTGACACAGCTGCCATCATCCCTTGCCTTCACTCTGCCAAACTCTTTTGTCCCATCTCTGCCTTCCCCCACGAGCACATTTCTGCCTCTGCTGCAGTTCCTGACTCCTGGCTGCCGTTTCCAAGGGACCCCTCAGCACTGAGTTGCCTTTCCTTTGACAGGGAGCGTGCCAGGGGCAGCTGCCTGCAGGCTAAAGGGCCTGGGCTAGAGACCTGATGATTTTTGGTACTCAAGTTACTCATGTCTCAGTTCTTCTGTCACACAAGTGCAAGGGAGGCTCTCCTTTGCTGTAAAAGAAGCCATCAGTTATGTCACAACCTCTGGAAAGCCAAATCACTTCATCTTTGCTGGCAGGAATACAGCTGTAACAGCATGAAAAGGGAAGAAAAATGTCTTTTCCCAAGGAAAGTGACTTTTCTGTATCACACCACAACGCTGTTTTCCTCAGGATAAAGAATGAAGCACAGGCTTTGGATTGCAGTATAAAACTGAATAGTGCTCTTTCCAGACACAGAAGGCTCCTTCCTGCCTGAGGTGACAGCAGCCTCTGGACCATGAGCCAAGTGGGAATAGTGCCCTTGCTGCAGCTGAGACAGTGTGAGCCCAGCAGCGTCACACTCTGAATCATTCCTCTGATAACGTGACACACAACACAAAATCAGGGGGTTAAACAGGTCCATATCCAACCTAAGCTCCCATCATTTTATTTATGTAATTTTTAATAAAATGAATGTAAAAATGCTTTCGTGGACAGCTCAATGCCTTGGGTGGTCATGCATATACTCACAAATTCAGGCAAGTATAGTTTCACTCCCTCCTACTTTTTACCACAATATCCCTGGACAATGGAACACTACCAAGATAAGAAAAAAAATCCATCTTCTACTTAGTATCTAGACTAAGACTACCCTAAATTGTCTTGTATTAAAACAATTATTCAAGTCATTCAACTGCCCTGCTCAGTGCTAGGTTTTGATATATCACAGCTCCCACTCGACATCAAATCAAATGCAAGCTACTTCTTTTCCCTGAAGATGTGTTGCTCAAGAGGGGATTTTATTCTGTAGTCTGTGAGTGCCCTAGAATTGATATGTATATGTTAATGGAACAGTATATAAAGTCACCTCAAAGGCAATTGGTTTAAAATTGTAAACCCCTACAGATGGGATGTAGGGTGACAAGTTAATTTAAAATTAGATATAGTGCACACCTGATAATTGAGAGAAGTGGGAGGAGGGAGAAGAAGGTTACTGCTCTATATTTGAAAAGGTGAATCCCTCCTTCATGGGAGGATGAGAGGAAGGCAATCCAGAACCACACTGAAAGGAATTCCAAAGAGCTGCACAGGCTGGGGATGGGTGTTTTAGTGCTTATTATTGCTGCAGACTATTTCTACCTATGGCAATTATCATTTGTGGGATACCACTACTGTGTGGGATGAAATATAATACCAAAGGGAAGTAAGAGAGGTTTAGCTTTCAGCTGTCAGACATGAGCACTTCTTCGAGGAACAACAGCTAGAGCAGAGACAATGAGCAGAAAACAGTCACAGTAGCTTCCTATTTTAATAACAGTTCTAATTGCTGACATTCAATTATTCATAGCTAGCTCCATGTTCCTATTGTGCCAGGAGCACTGGAGGGACTCTGAAGATAAGAGCTGCCATCCTGCCCTTGGAAGTACTTTGTCTTAAAAATTACTTGGGCAAATACTTGTGTGTGAAATCTCTCATACACCAATGTGAGCATCATGCAAGTGAGGATATAAACTAAATAAACCAAACCCTGCAGGGTAAAGCAACATGTACAAGTGGGCCCCATTCCCAGCTCCTGAGATTCCAGCACGTTGCCTGTTGATTTACAGGACACCTCAATTCCATTTTGACACCTGACATGAGAACTGCAACTGCCGGTGAATACATACATTCAAGCACAAACACAGAAAGCAAATATGCAGACTGGACAGAACATCTCTAGAGATCTTTCATGACTGAAGGGAAAGCAGAAACAGCAGTTTATCTCAACTCCACAAAAAAAAGTAATATAAAAACACAGTAAAAACTATACATGCAGCTCACAGAAAACAACAAGCAACTCTGACTCAGCATGGCTGAAATAAAATTTAAATCAAATCTCTGTACTGCCCTTTTCCCTTTTTTATAGAAGAGTCAGCCTAGAAGCTCAAGGATGTAAAAATGCTCTAGTTTGGCAAAATAAGTCACATTCCATAAAAGACCTATTATTAGCTTTGTCACTGTTCTATTTGTCTTCAATGTCTTTTCTAATAAAGCCCAGAAGAATGAAGGGCAATATAACTATTTCTAAATCTCTGTGTAAACAAAAAAAGGAATGTGCCTGTTTATTTTTTACTACAGAACTAAACACCACATCAATGATAAATTATTTAGGGAGCAGGCTGTGTTCATGCTGACCTTACCTGACTGAGAATTTTCCATCCACGCCAAACAGGGAACAGCTTACATGACACGAAGTTGATTTTTATAGTATCAGATAAATTTACATTTCTTTCTAAATGAAAAGTGTAGAACAAACCTCATGGCCAGCCTCCAAGAGGCTTTTGTCTTCTCCTGCATTATAAGGGGGAACTTTTAAGTGCTGCCAAATGAAGCTCTTAAGAAATCATACCTTGGAACTACTGAAATACTGAGGAAACCATCAGTCACTGAGTCACACTCCCTTTATGCTAACAACTGATCAGCCACAGCTCCTTTTGTTAGATAAGCCTGCACTACATGTTTTTTTCCATATTAGCCAAAGATTATTTGAAGTAAAACTTTGCAGCTCCTCCTCTTTGATTCCTAAATATCCTTCAGCCTCACATTATCCAAGGAGCCTCTGTGGAAAGAGCACATCCTATTCTTTGATGCTGCTGTAGAAGAAAGGGGAAACTGAGCAGAGAAGAAAGATGTTTGCATCTGTCAGCAAAGAGAGAAAGGGCAGAGGAAATGGTGGGGCATGACAATAACCCCCAGGGATTTTATCCACATGCAGAACTCAGAGGCACATCTGAGATGCTGTGGACTCGAGGAAAAAATAGATCATGGGTCACAAGCCCATTTACATACATATATATATATACACTTACACCATGTAACATCTGTCTTCCTATGATCTACATAAAGAGAGTCTTTGCATTTATCCCTTCCATCAATAAGGATGCATGAGTTTCATTTTCAGCCTTTCCTTACCTGTCATACTCACACATATATGGACATACTGCAAGCCAGGAACAGGACTTGAGACAGCCCAGTCAGATATTCAGAGCTTTCCATTTAAGGTTTGATCTGTCCTGGTTTGAGTTATTTTTAAGAAACATTAATCATTAGCAGTAAAAAATAAAATAAAAGTGATATTTCCTTCCTCAGTACAAAATGGCACATGCCATGGTTAGATTTTACATCATAACCATTTGTATGATGAATATCAGCACAAAAAATTAAAATAAAGGGGTATAAGATATATAGGTTTCCCTTTCATCCTTTAGCTGGCATGGCAAATACTGTTTGCTAATTTTCTGGGTGTGGAACGTCTCTTTTTATTTCTCCAAAAACAAAACAGATTTAAACACACAGTGCTTTGGACTCTTGAAGGAACTCTGTGTTTTGCTGACCTTTAATTTAGTTTTGAACACTGACTGTTGTGGTCCAACACATCTACCCCAGCGACTCCAAAAGATGTTTACCTACACACTACTCTACCCTGTTATTCAGCAATTCTGCAGGAATGCTTTAATTCAATGGCCCCTGGGAGTGGCCTGTAACATCTCCCATAATTCAAAAAGCAAATGAATACAGTATGGGAAAGCACCTCACTGCAAAAGGGATGAACAACCATTGTGTAGCAGGACTGCACATGGTCAGTAAAGGCAAGAGAGAAGAATCCACTTGTGATGGAAAGCACATTATCCATAACAAGGCTAAGAACTACTCCCAGCAGCATCAGTCCAGTGGTAACCTAGAGTTAGCTTTTAATTAGTTTTAACTTATTAGTTAGACTTGTGCCTTATTAGTAGGCACAGCTGGTGAAGTCCTGGCATCCCAAACTAGAAGAGCAAGGCTCCCATTCATGTTAAAGTAAGATCAGGCATTTCATCTGTTTTTACAGTAGCAAATAAATACATTATTCACTTTTGTACCCCCTGCTAAAAGCAGAATAGGGTAAAAAAGAAGTGACCATATGATTTGCTTGGTTCAACAGGGTGTAGAAATTCTAACTTGCTTAGCTTTGTATTAGAACTCATTAGCGAAGCCACAGGGGAGGAACTTCTCTTTGTCCTTCTGCAAATGGAAAGGGACAAAATCTCCTTTGCCACCTAACAAGAGGACCTAAACCAGCTCCCTCAATTATTGGTGTTTTCTGTTACAGGGCAAATTCCGGGTTCTCTTAAAAAAAAAAAAAAAAAACCCAAAAAAAAAAAAACCATAAATATTTCTTCTCATACAAGCCAAATGGAGGAGAAGACAGCAAGACTATCTTCAACCATGCTAAATTCAATGTAAGATCCTGAGACACATTTCTTCTTATCTTTCAAGAAATGGAAATATTAATTTGGGGTGTTAGAGTCACACAAATCCCCAACCCATTACCACAGTCCTGTTTTCTACCACAGTTTTTCTTTTCATATTTGTCTGCTGACTGATAAACAAAACTTTGTCACTTCTGGAAATTGCTCAGTATAGCTGGAGTAGGAATGGCAACACTTGCCTGGTAAAGAATTTACTACTTGTTAAGAAGAAAATAATTTCTGTGATTGACCAGTATCACTTTTCTGATGCTCTGCATTCCCACATCAGTACAAGATATGAACATGAGACACTCAAGCACCAAAATAAAACATTTCAACCACAACTTTCCACAGGAGCTGCAAGACTTTGTGAAAAGACCTGATCATATCAACAGTTGCCAACAAAGTCAATAAATTGAAGTGACCCACAGAAAAAAAGGTCAAAAGAAAAACAAGCAAAACACTCCACAAAACCACCACAATACAAATTTATACAGCTTCTTCCTTAGAGCCTGTTAATGCAACTAGAAAATCTGGTCCCACTGATGTTAGCAGGCTATACAGCAAACTCATGATCTTTATATTTTACATCAGGGGAAACTCAACTGATATAAAATGTTATTAGTGCCTGTGAAGTGCCCTGGCTGAAAAGCTGTCCAGGGATTAGAATAATTAAAAACTATTCAGGCTCTGCCCCTTAAATCTGATTCTACTCCAATAAAACCATTCATTTTTTTCTTTCAACTGTGAGAAGGATTTGGCCTTAAATTACAATACTCTGATAGCTAAATTTACAGAATTAGCAATACCCTGAAAGTGTAAAACTGCAGAGAGAAAAGAGAGCTCATAAAAAATAAACCTTATGGGATTGTCAATTAAGATATTTTAGCTTCCCAACTTAAAATAAATGGAAAATATGCCGTATGAACCTCTGTAGATAT
Source organism: Aegithalos caudatus (assembly GCA_013389925.1). Classification (NCBI taxonomy): domain Eukaryota; kingdom Metazoa; phylum Chordata; class Aves; order Passeriformes; family Aegithalidae; genus Aegithalos; species Aegithalos caudatus. The sequence continues at coordinate 519,778 of WEIU01004141.1, forward strand.
TCAATCATTTTATTTTTATTATATTGAGACCCATAATTGTACCTGGAAGGAAGGAAAAACTGGATCACTTTGTCCCCATTGGTCTAAAAGCACAAGTACCATCAGGAGACATACCTGACTCTCTGGCAGAATGAGCAGTGATGAGACCTGCATTAGCAAAGCTTCAGATGGAGAAAAAATAATTAGGACAGTCAGAAAAATTTCAGAGGATTTAATTGTTCACACAGCTATGGAATAAAATCCACACCATTTGGAACCTTTAAAGAAACCATAGCTGAGTAAGGAGCACAGTGCACACCTAATTAAATATAAATACTGCCATGTACTTCACTACATATACTGAATAAAACTACTTTTGGACCCTAATTTTACCTTCTGTTGTGTGCCCCATACTCCAAACTTAGGATTTGCTCTGGAAAACTCGTTTTGGTTTGTACCATGCAGTCTGTAGCAGGCTATGAAAAACAGAATCCTTCCGGGAATCGTGTGTATGAATTTCACCAGGTAGGTTTGACAAATATGCCTTTATCCCTTCCTCACAACATTTGCATAGAAATAATATTCTAGGTAAAAACAGCTTGACTGGAGTTAATAATGTCCCCTCACTGAACTGAGGTGTTTAAGCTGAAGATGAGTAATTTGCCTGTGGAGAGAACTTGAGTATAAAAACCCAGCCAAGACAAAGGGTCTTTGCACTTAGCATTAAGCATTTATCACAGCTGACAATGGAAAAATAAAGAAATGCCAAAACAGGAAAAAATTATTCCCTGGAGAACAAAACCGAAACTGAAGTTAAAAATCTACCAACAGCCTGCTCCTGTCCTCTTTATTTACATGTGTGGTCAAGTGCACCAGAACTCACTCAATACAAAAATGTTTGTGCAAGAAAGGCCTTGCTGGTAATGCTGCTTGAAAAATTGTCCTGAAGGAACATTTTTGGAAGAGACATTTTATGAAGGCAGCCTTGCTATAGCCCTAATCACTGCAAGCAGCAAAACAACAGCTCCAGTGAAGCAGAAGCTTTCCTTGTGCAGCCCATAAAATCAGGGTAGGCAAATTTCTAACAGCCTCCTATTTCAGTGCCAGACTTGTCAATATTCCCCATTTACAGCTCCTCTAAAAGAAGCAATAAACCATCTGCACCTCTGTTTAAGTAAAGCTTACAGAAAACACTTCACTGGAAAAGGGACACAAGTTTCAAGTAAAGAATGCAACGAAAAACGTTTCTACCCTTAAAAACCCCTGTGAGATGAGAGAATCCGAGCTATTTATTTCATTGCCTTTTATATCTTCCCAAAATATCTTACAAACCCCACCAACCTGGTACAGCCAGGCCTAGAAGTGGAGCTGACACAGTGCAGCAAACATTTTGTTTACCAGAGACATTTATAATTCAATTTGCAGACATTTGCAAATGTTAGCTTTCAGACTGCTCTCCTAATGGGTTCTTTAACAACTCAGGAGATGCCCAGGAACTGTGGATGTATTAGAATAATCACTCAGGAATAAATCATTCCATCTAGCCTTTCAGTAATGTTTTAGCCTCAAAATGACAAACAGAAAAAGCCATTTCAAGCAACACAGACTCTTGGTTCTAAGGAAATCTTTCTGATTGATATGTTACACAAGTAAGAAAAGCCAGTATCCAATAATTTCTAACTAATTATATCCTGAAGATTTGTTGTGATGTTTGGAAAACCTCTGGATGGTTTAGTTATTCCAGTCTTTGGTGTTGAGTGCAGATGTGCAACACCCCTCAAAGGAAACTACAGATTTTATTTTTTTTTGGCAGGTGAAAAGCAAAATTAAAATTTAGTTTGCAGTAAAATTTTCATTTTGAGGAGTTTTTTTAAATAACTTTTAATATTTCTGACCAAGTTATTAATTTAAATTACTTCAGCAATCTAGCAAAAGAATCAGTCTATTAGACTTTATTGCCAAATTCCAAATAAAGCTTACAGACAACTCCAAATGTCAATTCATGTTAATACCATGCAACTACGGGATCATTTAAAAAAAAAAAAAGATACCAGCTTCAATGTGAAGAGGAACAAAATGCTTTTTAAAAGAATTTTAAAAATCCTAAAATCCTAAAAATCCAAAACATCCTAACTGAAACCCATCCAACATTTCAAGATTCTCAAGCAACTAAGAGAGTTCAGGTACAAACTTCCAAAGCTAGACAGAAAGAAGATTACTTCTTTCACCTTTCTGTAAAGTGTCAAAATGTAAAATTAATTCTTCCTGTTCTCAGAAAATCTAAAGAGGACTACCAAGCTATTAAACCTTCTGGTGGATCATTTGTGGTATGAGTTATTAGCATAATTGGGGGCACACTTTATTCTGACCTTTGCAAAACTTTCATTTCCCAAATGTGATAGATACAAAGTGCTTTTATAATACCAATAATGATTATTTCCTATGGGAAACTGCCAATTATAAGTTGGTGAAAAATGCTATATCAGATGTACATTGAGAAAATGAACACACCTACCAACAGTCAGACTAATTAAAGCCATTCTTCAAATATTAATAAAACTTTTCCCTTCCATGAAATACAACCTGTACATTTTAGTCCAGCTCTATCCTTGTCAGGCCACTCTTTCAACAATAATAAATGTTTGATTAGTGGTTAAATACAGCATTTCTGCTGTATATCTTTCCCTGGCAGTAAACCGACACATGTGGGAAGCTGTTTTAACATTTAAGCACTTGACTCAAATTGACATTGTTTATATCAAATCACATCAAGTGCTAGAAAAATACTCAAGGTAAGGAAACAAACCTCATGTTCTGGACACAATTCTTAAAGGAAAAAAAAAAAAAAAAAAAAAAAAAAAGCACAGCAAAGATAAGCAGTAAACTGTCAAAGAGCTTGTGTTTTGAGTTTATAATATTGATTCCAGCACCTTCTGCTGCAGCCACAAGTACAACAGGTAGTGGCTTCAATGGCATCATCTCCTTCTCTGTGTCACCTGCTGTCCTGTGTCACCTCCTGCCAGCTTGTGTGAACTGCCAGGAAAAGAAGGGACAGGGAAAGCACAGCCAAGCCAAAACTGCTGAACACACTGGGCACAGGACATGACAACTGCCCTCCCACCAATATACCATGACTTTCACAGCAAATTCAGTGAAAATTAACACAGAAAAGAGGAGTATTAATGTGAAAAAACTGATTCCAGATTATATGTGAAAATAGAAGAGCCTCCATGCTGATACATCAGTGATGAACAGAGGAAAGCCTCTGATTTCCTTCAAAAGATGCACCTGGAAACAGCCTCAAACTGCTTCACATTTTAAAAGGGAAAGCTTCCCAGTTCACAGCTGTGTTTAAACACAACTTATAAAGAAAAAAAGACTCTATGGAATCCAGGCAACAAATTGTTCAATTAAGGCACGTAAAAAAAGGGCAAAAAGAAAAATAATTTTAAACCACAGAAGTTTATTTTTTGGATTTTTTCAGAATACCTAACTAGTTGCTTACCACATCCTTGACATAACAGCAGAGCACAAAGGCCTGCAGAGAAAAAAGGAATCTCACTAGTGTCCAGGCAGACAGACCCAAAAGACTTGCAGACAGACTTGTATGGCCAAATGTTCACAAGCAGGAGCTGGATACACACATGTGACCATCTGATACAATGAGATAAGTGAAGCACTGCTTCCTTTGTAAGGAAGGAATCAATTTATAAAAACACCCACTGCAAACCAAGCATAAATGGTCAAAGTCTTACAAGTGAACAAAAATGTGCAAATGCCCAAGAAAAGGGTGCTGCAGATCTTGAAAAAGCAGTTTATACATCAACACAAGAAATACTTGCAGTATCTGCAGTAGCACCAGAGTCTGCTAACCCAGACTGCAAAAGATCCCATTACGATCATGTTTAGGATCCAAATTCTCAGTCTGGTATGGATCAAAGAGCAAAAAGGGCAGTTATGAAATCTAAGTAGATTTGCTTGCCAGTTTTCATTCTAATGTTTAACAAGTCATATTCATTTTGAGAGGAAGAAACAACAAAATATAAACAGCTGAAAAGTGGCATGTCTGTCGTTAAGCAATAAACAACATTCCCTATTTGTCTGTCTTTCCCCTTTGGGTACAGAAATTAACTAGACAGCAGCCTCATCACTCCACATACTGCACCTTTCAAAACTTGGCACAGCACCTCTTACACATTGTGTTTCAGATCCAACAGCTCAATACGTGCTTCAGAGATCTGGCAGCAGTTCCTTTGGGAGTTATTTCCTACTTTTCTGGCTTATGCAACCTGTTGAGCTTGGAAAATTTACACTTAGTACATCCCAAATACATACACAGAGAAAGAGGAAATCATAATAACCACGATTATAAATGAAGTGTTGAATGTCAATTCAATTTGCCACAGGTATTTCTGTTGCCTCCAAGAAAGCATTCTGAGGTGCCACCCTCTCAGTCTGCGGTTTTCACAGGTACTGTGATCCAAAGGGATTTGTTTGGGTGAGCAGCTGCAGTGGGGCAGACTCCATCACACACACACACTCTCCCTGTTCTCTGCTGCAATGCTCCTTTTAAGAGCAAAATTACAACAGATAAGATATGAACAGCAGAGCAAAAGCAAGCTCTGGGAAAGCCAGAAGATACTGAGAAATTTTGTCCTTGATTAGCATCTGTTTACAGATTTTTTTTTTTTTTTTTTTTTTTTTTTTTTTNCCAAACATTGCTCCTCAATCTCAGACCACAAAAGCAGTTAGAGCAAATGTCCTTCTGAAATTTTCCATAATTTTACAGTCTAAAGTCATTGAAAATACTAGAAGAAAAGAAAAATCCTTTCAAAATACAATGCATTTTTTGGCAACAATTTAGTAATTTTCCTTTTTGGCTTTGCCAGAAAACATAAGGATTAAAGATGAATGGACTATTTATGTGACATAAGAAGACACATCAGTTTAAAAGAGAGCATCCAACAGGACAGTAATCTTGCTGTATCAATAGTAGGTCTTGGCAGATAGTTTGAACAGAAGAAGAGAGTCAGAAATGAATAAAACATTTTGTCCAAACTCAGCTGTGCATGACCTCTTGCTTTCTTTCCCACCACATAGGTATTTCCTGTACCTGACAGTTTTATTATGACATTTCCCACTTTTGCTACCTTGCTTCCTTTATCTCACAGCTCTCCCCGTACTTTTCAGATCATTCTGCTTATTCTTTCACTTTCCCTCATAATTGGCCTCAGTTGAAGTCAGTGGCATAAATCCCATTGATGTGTCTGCAGAGGAATCCCTTGGGAATGTGAGACTGTCACTCACCATCTCTGCCACCCCTGCCCTCAGCTTTGGCACTGAGTCATGCCAACTTTGTGTTGAGGCTGAGAAAAAAGGGAAGAGTTTGCTTCCTCCACTCCCTTCTGCTCCACTTTCTCCATTTCCAGACACACACTCCTGCTGGATAACTACAGTAGATTCTTGTGCTCTGGTTTGCTCCTGGCTCCAACACAGCCCACTAAAAAAATAACCAGAAAAAAGAAAGGAAGGGGGAGAGGGGAAGCCATAAAGAACCCCAATATGTCTGAAGAGAGATGCACAGAACAAAATGGTTTGCAAGGACTTCACTTCCTTCAGGTTTCATTGAGGCCAAACTGTACACAGTGCCATTTTGTGGCTCTCATTTTCTCACCTGTTCTTCCCATACTCTGCACTTTTGGATACAAAATCATGTCTCCACACATTCTAAAAGAAGAAGGTTTAACTTCAGGCATTGATGGAATAGAAATTTTGAATAAAATAACACTATGACTTGGTTCTTTACATAATCTTTTGAAAAAACAGCAATAGTCTTTCCTTCCTGGGGAATGGCAGATAAATCTTTCTGGGGACAGTTTTATAAGGCAGTCACTTAAAGAAATACACAGACAAAGGAAACAACCTTTCTCAGCCTAAGACAACTCTTATCATAAACAACTAAAATTTAGAGGAGCCAAGATTTGTTTGCTCCCTTTTTCTGCATTAGAATGTCTGATGATTCAGGCGTGGCTGCAGACAGACCTACCACAGACCAATTTCAGGCAGCAGTCTGGTAAACTTTGGAATCCTCTCCAGAAGTCCACCAGTCACTCATTTTTTCACTACTAACTTTTGCTCTGGCAGTAAAAATGAGTGACTGACTCAGATTAAAAAAAAAAAAAAAAATCACAGAATTATGGAATACTTTTGGTTGGAAAGATTGGTTAAATGTAATCTAGTCCTGCAATGAGTAGAGACATTTTCAACTAGACTGGTGACCATGCTCAGTGACCAACCCAGCCTAACCTTCAGTATTTCCAGGGATGGAGCATCCACAATCTAACTGGGAAACCTGTTCCAGTTTTTCACCATCCTCATTGTAAAAATTTTCTTCCTTGCGTCTCACCTAAATACACACAGTTTCAGTTCAAAGCCATTATCCCTTGTCCTGTCACAAGACCCTACTAAAAAGTGTCATCTTTAAGACCCTCTAAAATACTGAAAGGTGGCCATAAAATCCCCCTGGAGCCTTCTCTTCTCCAGATCAGAAATTACTTTTTAGAATGTTATTTATTAGGTCTGCTTTTGGGCCAGCTCAGTCCCTGATTCACTCCTTACACAGGCTTTTGGTGTGAACAAGCATCCAGGGACAAGAAATTAGTCTCCATTCTCACTCTCAGCCTCTATTTCCTTTATTACAAGTGTCAGTTTAAATGCACATGAAACTACAAAGAACCTGACAACCAAGACAGTCACAACTGCCATAAATTATCAGTATGTTGTTATTATCACTTGCCTTTTAGCACCCAGAGCTTTGCCTCCTCTCTAAACCAACAATCTTTCTCAGGCTGATACCTTTGCCACTATATACATTTTCTGCCCCTTCCATGCCCACCTCTCTCACATAAATGTCTGCACAATGCTGGATTTTGCTGTACCTAAACAGAGCAGTCTTCCAAAGGAAAGCATGAAGACAACAACATGATCACAAGCAGCAGGGAATATTTGGAAAACAATACTTCATCTGGATGCAGTAAGCTTCATTTATTTTTCTTTTGCCTCTCTATTTTTGTTTTATACTGTTGACTCCAAGTTTTAATGACCAAAGATATTTTAAGCATTCCTGACCTAGAAATGTGCTAAGAATAAGAGAACTTTATTATAAAGAAAACATTGGACATCTGAAGGGAAACTCAGTGTATACCCCACCTTAGTGAGCTATGCATGTTGCTTATGAACAGCAGATAAGTTTCCATAAGCCAGAGATAACATGGGTAAAGAATCAGATGGGCTGTAGGATTCAGTGAACCTGATTAAGAGGAACAGTTGGAGGATTCATGACTGAGTTGGATGCAAAACCCAGCTGAAGTAGAAAATCCCCCCAACAAAAGATGTTAATTGCTGTGTTTTCAGGGACAGTAAGTAGATACCCAGTGGAGACACAGCCTAAAGAGGAGTGAAAATCTCTTTACTTTCACAACACCAATCTGAGCAATGGCTTTGGTCTCTAACAAGAAGGGCAACTTTTCTTTATTCTCTCCCACTTCCATTTGGGGCCAATTACAATGCCCCTTATAATGACCAGCAGCAAATATTTGGGACTAAAACTCATCCTAAATTATGCTCAGTATGTGTGAGAGTTCCACCCTGGCACAAGAAAAACAAGTGCAAAATATTTCTGTGATTGCAGCAAGCAGATTACACGGAGAGAGCTTCATCAAGCTTTGGCCAAGGAATGCTGCTCTTAGCTCACCAACTGAGAGATAGTGTGACACACCAGGAGGAGCACAAATAATTTAATCAAAAATGTACATGCCAAATATTCAGACTCTGTCCTTCACAAAAAAATTCTGTAAATATACCACAGGGATCTTATTTCACCTCCATAAAAATCAACTATGAAGTGTTGATGAATAAAATCAATGAGCAAACTGTGAGGAGCAGTACATTGTTTTAATTATATTCCAATCAGGAATTCCCAGTGAACATCATGCCCAGTTTTACACTACAAACTTGAACTGGGATTCAGCCCTCCCTCCTGTCAACAGCATTGGAAACCATGATTTATTTAAAGGATTTCCTTTGGCTAGCTTCTCTTCAGCTCAATCTCTTTCAGACTAGGAGAGGGGTCAAAGTTCCTGCAGCTCCTGATTATTCAATAACATGACTAATGCTCTCCTAAGGGGAACATGATTACAGGTAAATGATGTGTTATGATAAAGGCATCTCCCATTTGCACAGCCCTGCCCTCCCACCCACCACTACGTAAACAGAACAAACCTTTAAGGACTCACTGCCTGACCTCATCTCCTGAAGAAATCCTGCCTGGAATCACACTGTAATGAAACACAGGATAGCACAGAATGGCCCCATTTAATCTTTAACAATATGATATTTTAACAGGCTTCTACCCAGAAAACCTCTCCCAGGCGTCCTCAATGCAACCAATATTAACTGCAGCATGCTGTTCACAGACCCTAAAACTGGCTGTACAAATTGTGACTGCCTGGGGCTACTTTTGTTTTTTTTATGGAGTCAAGTTCTCTTCACATTTACTTGATGCAAAAATTCAGAAGTTCTGAACTTTGCTGTTCTTTTTTTCACAAAGTTTTTGAGGTCTTTGACTTTCAGGATGGTGTGGAAAGCCTATGGCATATCCTTCTTCATGCTATGTTTAAACGGTTAAAAAGAGGATCCAGTGGAAAATGAAAAGCAACATCCCTGACTTCCTTCACCAACTCCAAAGAGGCTTTCCCCTCTAATATTTACTCTTATTTTGAAAGCATCAAATGTAACAGACACTCTAGTTAAACTCATTCATCTCCTATTCCTTTATCAGTTTTAACAAATGAACCAAAAGTTCTGCCATTAATGGGAATTCATTCTAAGTCTCTTATTAGAAAGATTTCTACTGTTGCACCTGGATAGGAAGTCAGCCTGTATTTTCAAACCATTGCTCTACAGAGACATTTACAGAAGTTTCTACTTTCCAAGAAAGCTATTTCTGGCCAATGTAGGCTTATTTTTTTCCTTTTTAATTATTTTAAACTGTACTTGTGCCCACAGAAGAATTATTTTTATCAGTTACAAATAAACAAACCAACTGTGACAGAACACCAGGTCACAGTGCAACAGATTCCCAAATGCTAGTGGCATACACTGCATGGATAAACCAACAATCCAGGAGTGAAAACCAAGGAAAACAAGTCTGTTTTAATCACTAATGCTAAGGTAGGATAGGTAGAGCCCTGCCTACAACCTTTGTACCATTACTTCTAATTCCACAATTCTAGATAAACACCACAATCACATCCTTTGGTGTCAGTGGCTTTTTCTGCAATGAAATTTTCCTACTAAAGATCCCTTTAGAGCAGATCCATCAGCAACTGGAATCCTCATCTGAGATTTCTCATGTGATTCCATTTCAGACAACATCAGAGAATTCTCACATGAATTTAGGTGTGGTTTAGATGAATGACAAAAAGCAAATGCACCATCTCATCATTGTCTTCCAAACATTTCAGAAAGAAGAGTAGTGCATGAAGCCTGTGCCCTGCTCTGTGCCTGTGCAGCAGGACAGGAATAAAAGAACTCATCTAAGCTAAACCTGAGGTCTCAGTCAGGATTAGCCAGAATCTAACAATTGCCACAACAAATGTTTTGAGCCTGCTCAAGGCCTGTATTGCTAAAGCAATTGGAATTTTATGCCAGCTTGGTGCTTCTGGAGAAAAAGTAGTTTTCAGTCAGCAGAAGCCAATAGGATAAGAATCCTCTGTGCCAGTAGGATGGATAAAACTTTACTCAGACTAGGAAGAGAACATAAATTGGTATGCAAGTGACCCATCCATAAGTACTAAAAAAAGTAAAAAAACATTTCTCCACAAATACAAGGTGAGAACAATCTGCTGGAACCACACAGAGACTCCAGAACTTAAATTGACTGCAGCTGTTTAGGAATGGTTATCACTGGAGTTTATTGGGCCTGAGAGGGGACACACAAAAGAACAATTTCTACTCATCCATACTTTCCAGAATGTTAGACTTGAAAAAGATAAGGCCTCTGAGAACTCTGAATACCCTCATCTGTCTGTGTCTGATCAACCTCACACATACACACTTCCTGGATGTCAGGGTATCTGGTTTCAGGAGAGCACAGCATCTTCTGAATTTGCAGTTATGACCTAAATTGCTTCTCATGAAGACCAGCTGCTGCTATTTCACAACACATTTCACTGATATGGACATTGCAGCATTGCAATGGTAAACCATAGTTTAAATGTGAATTTAATTTAGTAAAAAACAGAATTAAAAGGTTAAAAGAACAGAAAATGGATACCTTCTGAAAATCAAAAATTGTTCCGTTGAAATTCACATTGTAGAAAATGTCTTCGTTTCCCTGAAAAAAAAAAAAAAGGATACCTTTTGAAAAACAAAAATTTTTCCGTTGAAATTCCCATTGTAAAAAATGTCTTTCTTTCCCTGAAAAAAAAAAAAAAAAAAAAAAGAAAAAAAGAAAAGCCTTAATTGTGCATATTCATATTTAATTACCTAATAAAATCACAGTAAACTACTTCAAGACCTTCTTTTCCCCCCAGAAATAATTTCTCCTTATGGATCAGAATATTTACACTTTGGCAAACAAATACTGTGTTCTCAGTGAGTTTCTGTTTGAAGTTAATTTTATTTTGAAATTCTTCTTATTTAAGCAGAAGCATCATAGCTGCAGGTGACAGGAACACATGGTGCCCATTTTTTCAAACATTTAAAACTAGAAAGCAACACAATGGAGACTAAGGATGGAGCAGTGTGTCATGAGCAGGGAAAAGAAAGTATTTTATTTTGAGACATAAAATGAGGTCCCTTTATCATCCCAGCTTTGGGGAAAAAGTAAATTATGCTGTTGTTATTAGTGCTAGAATATATTTCCTCCATTGCTTTTGCCTACACTTGGGGATGAAAGCATCCACTTCTTCTGTGTTTCCCCATCTTTGGAGGGGAAGGAGCAGCACTGGGGCATCCAACACTTCTGTACCTCTGAGCACTACAAGTGGGCTGGGTTGCTTTGGTGGTGTTACCTTTTACCCCTCTTTTCTTCAAATGCACAAACCCAATTATTTCCATCTGTAAGGGGTAAGCCTGAGACCTTAAAATGGACATGAGCACAACAGCCCCTCAGCAAGCAAAGCAGCAGGTTTACACAAACAGGAATGAAAATTACAAAAGGGAACTCAAAAATGAAATCAAATCCAAATTCATGTTTTATAAAAGACAGTTTTTTAAAAATTAAAACACAAGTGTCTTCAGTGTTAATGAAAATAATATGAAATTGACTGTTACTTTTTCAAATTAATTTCTATCAAGAGCTCCTGCACATTAGATGAGAAGCTGTATTTTTCTCTCTTCCATCAAGCTCCATCTTTCTTCCTTGACAGAGAAAATAAATTGAAGCCTAAAGTTGAGAACATCTCAATATACACTAGGTGCATATGCAGAACTAAATTTGACCTGATACTCTTCAGTTTTATGAAGTTTTATGAGAAGAAGGCGGAAAAAAAAAGAAAGAAAAAGGATCTCAATATTAGAAACAGATTGTAGAAAACAAGTGTCTCAGCCAAGGGAAGCCAGAGCATGTTGTGGGTCTAGCATTTGCTTTGAGAACTACTGGCACATAAAACACCCTGCGTATGAGACCAGAGGGACTGAGAACCACAGCAATCACAATTACAGCAATGAGGGCAGTTAAAGAAAATAGTTTCCTCTTCTGTTGAATCCTCCTAAAGTTGCCAAAAACATCTATTAAAACAGAAGTTGTTCCAAATCAGAAATAGCGACGATGAGAGGATGATACTCTGCTCTCATTAAATATTGACAGCATGCTCCTCTAGTAGGAGACTACACAGTGATTTAACTTATTTTTTTATGCCTCAAAACGCTCTCATTTTGCTGGTGCACTTTCAGACTGACCTCAACAGCTCATAATTACATGACAAGACATCACTGGGTCTCTAGGACTCCTCAGCTTCACACAAAAGCATCCTTACTCTTACTTCTGGGTCAACTTCATGCTAAAATAAACTCCCTGTTCAAAACACGTCTGTGCTGGGAAAACAAAGACATGACAAGAATATTTTCAAGCATACAGATTACTCTGTTAGTCTGCAGTAAGAGATACACCTCAGACATTTTTGTTCCTTTGCAGATTGCGGTCAGATTTCAACAGGGTTACATCAGTGTCGGATCCAGCCCAGCTCCACTGGAATCAGGAGCATCCCACCATCCCTAATGTACATACCAGGAACAGAACCTGCTTCCCAACTGGTTTTAATCATCTACAGCTTTCTGGGCAGAATTGCCCTGAAATTTCTCATGTTCCATGTAAACACATGAATACAATCTCATAAATTTAATGAGGAAAATCAGTTTCCTTTTAGTTATGCAAATACCAAAAATCTCTCTCAGTGTCTTTTCACCAGTTAAGTATTTCTTCAGAAGCTTGTTTGTGTCCAAAATCTCCAGTGGCCCTTTCAGCGAGACCGTAAATTCTTTGAGGGAAACACTTGGAGCCAGAGTGAAGTCTCACTTACAGAAACACTGAGCAGTTTGCAATTCACAGTAACAGGACAGCTGAGGGAGGAACTGACAGCGGCTGCAGCCTCAGCTTTGCCCTTCACTCCAGAGCTGGGGGTAAAGGCTAAAATACAAAAACCTTACAATTCTCATTTTTCTCATATTCGAAAGAAAAAGAACTTTTTTTTAATGTGAATAAGATGGCCTTAAGTACCTTGATGCTAGCTTTTTTATTTTTAAGGATCTTTAATTTGATGTTCCTCCCTTCCCAACACCTCACCAGATCTCACAGGATTTCAGTTGCACCTGAACACCAAGGCAGGTGTAGAGGCATCAGATTCTGATGTGCTCAGTGTTCATTCTGGCTACAACACACATTTCTTCACTACTGTTGAGTAAAGCACAATGTGTTTCTTCACTTGTCACCTGGCCTTTCCTGTCACCTGAAATACACCCCATGGGTTTCCTCTCTCTTCATGATTTAAACCCCCTTAAAACTTACTAGAAGAGCATGTACTTTTGCAAAAGTCCCAGTTAAATCATAATAATCCTTCAAAAGGATGGATGACCTTCATCAAGACTCTGGGCTTGTCAACAGACTTTTTTCCTTTTATTTCCAAGCAGAAAACAAGTTTTCATCCACAGGGATCCATCATTCAAGGTTCTTTTTCACCTGTCACTCTGAAATGCTCAGAGAGAATGACCTGACAGGAACACACTTCTGCAAGTCTATGACTTTCCCATTGATGGGCACTTGGTTAAGATAATCACCTCCTTCAGCTATCCAGAGTATAACTTTAGAATTCCAATAAGGACCTTTTGCCTCATTCTAATTAGAAGCGAAGTACAAGTACCCAATTTAGAAAAGACCATTAGAGTCTTAATTTAAACATGACAATTTTAGTCTGTCAATATACTGAAATGATCATTACCTACCAAACCTTCACTCATTCTGCACCAAAAAAGAACTCCAACCATAGCTCATTAGTTAATTTTAGACACACAACTGTTAACATTTTTCACACATGAATTGCCTGTATAGCCCTAATCTGGATGTGTCATTTCTAAAAAGGTCTTTTCTTTCCTAGGTTTTTGGGGGGGTTTTGTTGTTTTTTTCCCCAAGATCTAGGAGTAAAGAAAAAAAAAAACAACAAAACAAACCAACCCCAAAGCAACAGGTTTTTCAAACACACAAGGCAAAAGGAAAACCTGAAAAATTCCCTGTCATTCTGGCACTTGAGGGCAGGAAAGCAGACAGAGCTGTGTGGTGTCAGCCCCTGCCTCCCACCTTCCATGGGCCTCGCTGCTCTGTCTCGTGTGAGCTTCTGAGAAAGCCCAGCTCCTTCCTGGAGTGGAGCCCTGCCAGGGACATCAGTCTGTTGCTGCTGACATACTCCACACAGAATTCGGTGGCTTCCTGCTCGAGGCATTACATAATTGGAGCCTCTGGCATATCTTTCTGGAACATTTTGTGTACTCAGCCACAGGATCAGCAGCATCTTCAGCTACCAGATAGCTCTGCACCTTTTCTGCACTGATTCTGTCCTGGATGACACTGGCTACAGGCACAGATGGCTGTTTATCCCAAGTAAATAAAAACTTGACAGTATGACTCCCAAAACAGACAAAAGGAGCAGGTAACCACACAGTTAAACACAATTATTGGTCACAGGAATACCATGATGGAAATCACGTTCATAAACCACAGAATTCTATTAAGGGCTGTTGCATTCAGCTTCACAAAGTCAGAAACTTATTAATCAAAGAGTGCACACAGCCTCCTACTACCACCACACACAACCCACCCTTAAATCCTAATCTGCCCCCAGCCATGAAATCCTGAGTCAAGAGAGTTCTTGACTTGGGATCAATGTGCATCTAACTAAATTGAAAGGTAAAATCACTCCCTGATGTTTGCTGAGCAACATTCAGGACACTGCCCTCCTGAAACAGGCAGACTATTTTCTGAGATGTCAAGTACTTGGAGCCCAGAGATTCCACTTCATGAAAAGCACATCAATTGATAATAAAGTATACCCTCCAAAATAATATGTAGATAATAGAATCTTTTAGACTTTTTTCTACAGAGAATGACTTATATTTATGTGATAAACCCCACATAATTTAAGCCAAGCAATAAACAACAGCAGCATTTGTGCAATGTAGAACAGTTACTACAAACTCTTATCAGTATGCAAATGTAATAGCAGCAAGAAACACAATCTGCAGTTTGACTCAGAGAATTTCAGTGTGTCTTGGATGTAATTATATACTATCCTAGAGCTCCTGCAGGGAATTATACCTATGGTTTAGGAAAGCTTTTTTTTGGTTTTTTTTTTTGTTGTTTTGGTTTTTTTTTTCTTTTTTTTCTAGGCGAAAAAAATATGTACTCAATTTTTAGTCACCTCTAGTAATTCTCTGGAACCAAAATCATCATGCTGGAGTTTAAGAGGTTTTCAATCTATGAAATTACTCACTGCTGATGAAAGCATTAACAATCCAAGACTTCATTTACAGCATTACAAAGAATCCAGGTCAATTATGGGTAAATGCTTTTACTCGGCTTGGGCCAATGAAATTAATTATTATCATAAAATCTGCACTCCAACCAAGAGTAAAGTTTAAGGGTGTCTCACCATAAGTCAAAGAGAACAGAGAGGAAGGAGCAGGCCTAGACTGCAACATGGAAAGCAGGCAATGCAGGCACTGAGGAACATGCAGCAGGTGACAAGATGGGAAGAGGATGGATACTCCTTTCAGGCCAAGCAAGCCAGCAACTGCCTGCACTTCATATCACTAAGATAAAATCTGATGTCTCCAGGGAAAGCTCAGCATCATCACATAAATCCTACTGCAGCCTAATCATTCTTTTGGGGATGTACTCCGTGTTCCAGAAACTGGGAGCCTGCTCCTTGCCAATCTCGCTCTGAAATGTAGGCCAGCAGCTCTAACGTAGCATGTTGTGATCTCCACTTTTATTATCCCAATCCTCCACAACAGCAAGAGAAAGGGATTAAGCAGCATTATTTTTTCCCCCTGAACATTTACTGAGATAATTACATACCATACTATAATACAAGATTATTTTGCACAGTGCAAAATAACACAGAACGGGCCCATCATTTTATGGAAACCTCTTGGTCCCATTACTCTTGGCTGATCACACTGGACATGTTCCTCCAGGAAAGTTTAACAGCAAACTCTTCCAAACAATCTAAATAGATGCACTCAGCTTCTTCATACAACCCCATTTTTTGGCAATCATATTTTTAAAATTATTTCATAAAGCATTATTAATATCTAAAGCCATCTGTGTTTCTAGAGAACGCTCCTTTCCATCCTCTCTTTCCTTCCTACTGGGCTGCACAGCAAAGATTTTTTTTTTAATTACAACCACTTTTATGCCAGCAGATGTTACACTACACAAAACCACTTTGCTGCAAGTTCAAGAAGAAAGTGGTGGGAAGAAGTTTACATAACCAGACATCATCAACAAAAGCAAGAGAGCCTGGCAAACCACAGGCTGCAGTCATTTAATTCACACAAATCTCTCTTCCCCTTTCTCACTCTGCTTTCCAATTTGTTTTAATTCCATAGGAGGATCTGACTGGTAGTCACTCCATAATGCATAGCAAGGTTTAAATGCCAGCAGCTTTTCTTGTCTTGACAAAATGTACAGAGCTGAAATTTAATTACAACTGGCTCAAATGCACTTTTGTTTTGCTTCTACCCACCTGAAACACAGAGCCCGTTTAAAGTAAACATGTTTAGTCACTGGATAATATGAAGTATAAAAGAAAAGTTACACTGTAATAAACAGAGATACATTTCAAAATAATTTTGATTTCTTATCGCTGAACCTGGCTGCAACCAGCTAGCTGAAAGTGGCATTACTGTGATGGAAATAGCGTGGTATTTCAATGCAAGAAAGTAAACATATTCTCCCAGATACTAGCACAGGAGTTGAAATCCACCCAAGAAAACCATTTGCATTATCGGTGTGCATTATTCTGCCCTAAGGTTTTGACACTGAGTTTAAACATTAAGCTGGGAGTACAATTCCTCTTTTTTAAACTAATGCAATTTCTTGGGGCAAAATCTGATATGGCCAGCCTGATTTCCTGAGTGCTAATTTCTCCTAAGGAAAAAAAAAAAAAAAAAAGAAAGAGACATCAGTTTAATTTTGATTTGTCCAGTAAACAGATCAAAGCACTGCAGCTCTGCAGAGGAGGTTTACAAAGCCTCATTGTGCAAACATCCTGGGCCTGATGCTGCCGGCTGCTCAGAAGCAAATCTCATCTGATGGCAGCCAGTGCTGGTTCGTGCTACGTTGTCCAATGCAAAAATTTCCACTTTAAAGGGAAGTCAAAATCTTTGAAGTCCCACTTGATCAAAAATTATTAAAACATGCAGTTTGAATTTTTAGGCTGATCTTAACCACATGTAGCTGGAAATGTTTCACACTTCTATTCTGTTGCTTATATACCAAAAACTGTGTTCAGCTCTAGGCTCCTCCTATTCCAGTGCAGTAAATTCCTTGGGTGAAGGAGCATTTTTAACAAATATGTACAACGCCTAAAAGAGAGATTCCAGAACCACTATTAGATCACTGAGAGCTGCAAGACTGCAAAGTGTAAATAATTTTTAGCATAGCTGAAACATCTTTCTAGATCTATGCTTTGTAAGGTTGTAATTTCTTCCCAGCCCCTTCTATTTCTTTTCTCATCCAACTGTGCAGTTGAGCTTGTTCAGGGTTTGCTGTTTGGTGCCCTTCCTAGAACACAAAGAAAGAGGGAGGAAACAGAAATGACACAACCTATATAAATTAGTTTTAAAATGTTCAGTGGTAGGCCTGATGTCCACAGCTACTTTGATTCTTTGCAAAAGCAGTTCTTATATATAGTTTTTATATATACATCTGGTTTTCAGCTGAGTATCCCTTTAAGCCAGCTTTGCTGATTCAGACTATGTCCATACCATTGCCAAAGCAATAAAAAAAAAAGAAAAAGTGTTCCTGAGTTACATTCTGACTTAAAAGATTTACACAGGGAATCTTCAAACTTAGAAACAACAGCAAGAGGCACATTGTCATTTCTGCTGCAAGACTGCTGTCAATGTCCATATGCAAAAAGACTGCTTGATAAATATCCTATAACAGGCTGTGCTTCTACAACTGAAACTTGGCTCTTTCTGGGCTACAAATCAAAACTGGATCTGTTGCATAACAAAGGTATTAAAGATAATGGCCTCTAATACTGCCTGGCATGAGTGTGAGCAATGTAAGCAATGCCTTGCTCCATACATTAATCTGCACCCCTGGGAGTTTGTCCTGGCAGAGCCTGTCCATGTCCCTGATTTGCTACATTTTGATTTCCAAGTCAAGGTCAAGAAGTAATTTACCAGGATCCCTGTTGCTAACACACATGGGCTGCAGGCTTTGGAGAAGTCATCTCCCCAAGCTGAAAAAGGTCTCAACAATTGGAATATAAAGAGATGAAATAGTCTGAAAGCTGCTTTATGCCCTAGGTAATTCAGCACGTTGAACTGAACAACATAGATGCCATTTCTTTCTAACCTGTATATATCAGTTTTTTATATATATTCTAATTAAAAACACTGTACTGCAGTGTATTCTCTCATCTGAGGTATCAGCAAATGGGCTCCAAGCAGGTTAAATAAAAAATAATAAAGAGTGCATTGTAATAAATGCCATTCAATAAATAATGCAAGGATAGTCCCTGCCCCAGAAACCTTGCAATTTAGGCCATGAACAAAGAATCCTTAAGGGATCATACCACACCTACCTCACATTCCTGAACTGACATTTACATTGTGCTGTACTTCAGTTCATACTTTCAGACAGTGAGCCTTCATGTCAGGCATTATCGTGACATTTAAGATAGATACTGAAAAATACCTAATCAGAACACTGTGGGTGAGGGGGTGTGTTGTACTGTATTTAACCCAAGTCCTGCTTTAGAACGAAGAAATCTAATTTTTAAAGTGCCCATACTCAAAATACAGGGGGAGAGGGAAAGGGGACTAGGTGATGGAATTGCCAAAACAACACCAAGCAATAAATAGCTTTCTGTCTGGGCCCCTGTTCTCCTGTGTCACAAAGGGTTACCTGTCCCAACCCAGGAATATCACCATTCCTCCTACAGGATCAAATGTGTCCTAAACAGCCACTCCTTGCTCTGCTGAAATTGAGCTAAAAATTAGTCTTGAAATTATATCTCTCTCAACATGGCCACCTAAAATTCCACCTCTAATTCTCCATCCTTAAAAAGTGAAAGCTTTTGACATCTAAACTTACAAAGGAGAAGGCTTGAGCCAACGTCACCGACATACACTTTCCTTTGGAAGGGATAAACAGAGCCCCATTGGATGTGTAGACCATAGGGAACAAATAAAGTTCTGAAATTAAGTTCTCAAATTAACTATTTCACCTCCAAAAACTACAGACTGATTTAATCAATCTCCAGCTCTGAAGGGCTGGGTTTGTGCAATTGCAGTGTGCAGTACTCAGGTCAGGTTTTTTCCCTTATACATGGCAAATCCCCTTGCCAAGTCCTGACACTCGTTACCTTCCTTTTGCCAGGTCAAATTTCAAGATGATAAAAAAGAAAAAAACAAAACCACACAATGCCAAACAATAAAAGAGAAGCTATTATCTATCAGACAGAGTAGATTTTTTTTTCCATTATTTTCCCTTTAAAAGGGGAAAGGAATGAAGCATCAAGTGGACAAACACCATTTCAGCCTATGAATCATCCCTGATAAAACTGCAGATGTGGTCACAACAGTATCACAGTGAGAGAGAACAGATAAATTTCAAAAACCATCCCCCTTAGATGAGGCAGGATGCTTTTGAATTGAATTTTGAGATGGACTAAGGTTACTTGATTGCAACACCCATGCTCTGTCAATAGACAGTGCTGAAAAGGAAGAGCCAAATCTTGCTAAAATTATGTTTCAGTCACTAAGGGAAGTGCTAATTACCAGCTGGACTGAAGACCACTGAGATAAGCAAAACATTCCCTGCCAAAGCCCTTTAGACAACATTCTTTAATTTCTAAAACCCAAGAGGTGATGATAGCAAGAAGAGATGGAAGGAAGAAAAGGATTAATCCACTTGCAGTCATGTTTAAGTAAGACCTCCTTTAAATGATTTAAAATTAACTGAGAAGCATAATCTTTTCATCAACTTCTACAAAAAAGAAAGGCAGCCAGAAATTTATTTGTGTAATTAATGTGATATTCATGTATACAGAAGCACTTTTTAAGTGAAATTATAAGTTGTTTTTTCAGTAACTGAAGGATTTAAGGTACTGGTTTATGAAATCGAGAAATATCACCAGAAAAGTGGTTATAATTTAAATTACCAATCACTTTTTAAGGAAGAGATGTAGCTCACCTCAAAAATTACCATAAATCTACAATTTTGAAATTTTTATATTACATAGTTTTATAGCTCCTAAAAAGAAAAGCAATAAACACAAAACAGACACCTAATTCTCATAATTATTTCCACTAATGTTTTGAAGAAATACTTCCACAGATCTTTCAGATGAACCAGGTGAAGTGACACCTTCAAGACCTAAGTTTTTGGTTAAAATTTAAAATTATTCATGAAGGTCTTCAGGAGCATTAAATTGTTGCTAAAGGTTCAGGCTGTTCTTTTAGATGTACCCCTTATTGAGGGAATACAAGTCCCTGACAGGAGGTTGTAAGCAGGTGAGGCTTGGCCTCTTCTCCCAGGAATCCAGTGGCAGGACAAGGGACCTGGTTTCAGGCTGCACCAGGGGAGCTTTAGGCACAGCTCAGACATTGCAATGTCTGCCCAGGGATGTGGTGGAGTCACCTTCCCTGCAGGTGTTTCAGGAAAGCCTGGACGTGGCACTCAGGGCCAGGGTGATGTTGCACCATGGATTGGATTCAATGATTTCAGAGGTCTTTTCCAACCTAATTGATGCTGTGAAAATTAAATAATTCAAAGAACTAACCCTCCCAAAAGATGAGGAAAAAAAGTCTCATATCTGGCAGTATTATCATCTTCTATAAAGAAAACAATTGCACTTAAAAGCAAGAGAATGAAAATACCCAGTAAACATTCTGACACTAAACTACAGTGGGATGGAGCCAATTCCTTCAAACCAAATAAAGTAACTCTTACCACAGCAGTGCAATTTCCTTTGCCATTTCTACCTGTGAGGATCAAAAACTGTTTTCCAGTTTTCAAAAGCCTCAGAGTTATCACCACATTGCTCAGCACCTGAATCATGGAAAACCACTCACAGAATCAATTTTGATGATTCAAAATTACCTGAAAAACTACCTGCATGTTTTTCCACATAATTTCAGATCAATTCAATTGATGTTTTTAACATGTCAGATATCTGAGAGCTGCACTTAGATCTTTGTTTTCACAATATTATTATTCAGTCGTTCTACTGTGGGGAGGGGAGGTGGTTATTCCAGATTAAAGTGAGCAGTGTCTTTTCAAGGGTAAATTAAAAATTAAAGCAGGATGAGATCAGGGAAGATTACCAGGCACTGTTTATAAACTGAGCATAACTAAATCAAAGGTATATAAATCTGAGCATGCATTTCTTGGCAGATTGATTCAGTTTAAGTGCCACAGACTTAATTTAAAAAAAATCCCCAGCAATAAAGCTCCCTTCTTGTTTCACAAGTAACCTATTTCATGCCAATTCACAGCTACTCCTGTAAAGTATTGCTTTCACTTCTTGTGTTTTAAAATACAAGAAGCATTTATAAAATAAATGCATATGTTTGTATAGCAAAGAATTACTGCAAACATATACTTTTGATTTCCCCACATCTGGAAATGAAGTTAGGCTACATGAGGCTTTTAGTTCATCACAGAAAAGCTGCAAGAGGAACAAACTAACACACAGGAATCCACACGAAACAAACAAAATAATCATTACAAATAGGAAGAACAAAGTTTTTTAAGTCTTAAAAAAAAGCTAACTCAAAAAATGTCCCCCAAAACTCTGAAAATATCAACTGGTAGACTGTTACTGTAGCCAAAACCCAACAGATCATCTTTTTTCTGAAACTGCAATCCAAAGATTTAGCACTGAAAATGAAGATACAGCAGAGAATATTAAGTTCTTTTACATGGTTTGGACTACCAGGTAAAGGTCTAAGCAAGCTGTGATTCTTCTATCCACACAGGGACCATAACTCTGCAGCACAAACTTCATTAGTAAGAATTCTTCCAAATGAACTCCTCCAGGCCAGCAGACCAAAGATTTACCCCTTCCATACCCAGCAAACAGAAACATGCACTAGGAACAACACCCAGCATTTCTCCCCAGTAATGATCACCCAGCTCTCTAGAGAGATAAAAGCAAAATGCAGAGGAGTGATCCTGCTGTTACCCTTTCCTAGCCCTCCAAGCCTCTGTACACCTTCACTCCCTGCTGGATCCAGACATCTCTGTGATCATCAGCTGAGGTCAGGGGAGTTCCCTCTGGCCTTTGGGGGTTCCCTCTCCCAAGCACACAATCCATACATCCATACACAAAAGCACCCACACAGGTTACAGAGCCCACCAGCACCACACCAACTTATTAACTCTCCCAGTTTAGTACCACATGCTTCTTCCAAGGTGTCATTCTTCATTAATTCCACAGGGAAGAGATGGTATCACTCCCATAAAAGCAGTGCAAATACTTCTGTTACCTGATACAGAGACTAATTTAAGGCATTTTCTTGTATAAAGACACACAGATGAAATGGCACATCAACTATTTTTATATGGCTCTTCTAGTTAAGCTCATGCTCTCATTAGGATATCTCAAAGGAGACCATTTTATCAACATCTGTTTACCAGGCTTGGCACATATGCCAATTCCAGCACTTTCTCAGTTTGTAAAGAAAAACAAAAAATTAAAAGCATGCAGAGCCAAACATATACAATACTTTAGGATGCATTCAAGTAGACAGGAGTCTGCTTGAGGAAAGCAAAATTATACCACTGACATGTGAATGCAGAAAAGCAGCAACCTGTACAACTAAAAAAAAAAAACTTTGCCCAGTTTGTCCTCACCTGGGCCAAGGTCTTCTCAGAAGTTATTTTTCTTCCCAGCCACCTGGTACAGTCACAGGTCATCAAAAAGCTACTCTGTATTTCATAGCCAAAACCGAGAGCATCAGCAAAAAGAACAGCCAGACTCTGCTACATACTGCCAGATTTGAAGGGCTTGGGGAAAAAGGAATTGAATCTCTGTATCAGTTTAGTCGCAGCAGAGATTCCAGGACCTTCCCCCGGGCAAACGCGGATGCACAGCGGGGGCTGCTCCTGCCAGCCCCGCACCGAGCAGCGGAGGTCGCCAGGGTCCCCGAGCCCCAGCTGCTGTGCCTGGGGGAATGTGGCACCGGCAGCACCCCCGGGACACCGAGCGGCAGCTGAGCCTCCTCCCGCCCGGGCTGCCCTATTTGAGCCCTCTGTTGTTCTCCCGGGTCACATCGCTCCCCCCGAAGCCCCCACCTTCTCCTCCAGCCCGGGGATTCTCCAATCAAAGCAGATAAGCGCATCATGTGAGGGACGGCGGACACGCTGAGGGGAATTTCCGAGAGCTCCGCCGCACCTGCGGCATCCACGGATACGGGAGATTTCCAGTGTGAAAACGACAAGCCAAGCAGGGGTGCCAAAGTAGCCACGTTACCTGCGACTCACAGCTCCTATGCCAGACTGCAGCAGCTCATTTGCAATCTGCTCTGATATACCTGCAACCACATTCCATCTTCCCTTGTCATTTAATGTATGACAACTATTCCTAAGCGTATTTTTTTAGGGAAGCAGTACACAAATAACACAGGCTGAAAGACCAGAAAGCAATAATTACTCAGTCTATTCTTTGCTGATGTCAGACATGCAGTACAGCTCTCCAAATCCACCACAGCACCCAATTAATCTGCACTAATCCTCAAGAACTATATCTGAAAAACAAATAGTAAGATCAAATCATCCAACAGTCTCTGCCTGCCTTGCAGTCACCACACCGTGCTACCCATGCTCTCCTTTAATATCCCACATTTCCATTGATCTCCCACATCTGTGCTTCCTTCTCATCTCTGCAAATAAACCTACAGAGCATTCATCAGCCTCTCTCCCTGCCTTCCTCAGAAATGCTTTTCTTTCCATGATCATGGTCCTTCATAGAAAAAATTATACCAATTCTGTTGGGTTCAACAGATCACGTTAGCCTTGCCAAAGAAACGGCTCCATGGCTCTGTTTCCTACTACCCAATAAGGCATTTGTATTCCATTTCAACTCACACTTCACCAAGAAGAATTCTGTGCGAATTAGCCTGATTTGTGTATTTCAAAACAAACAGGCTCTCACTGCAGTTATCAATTCCTTTCTTCCCTGTTTCCTTTTAGCAGTGGCAGCAGCAGTCTGATGGCAGAGATGGAGTCAAGCACCCTGGATCCAGCACACAGCCTCAGATGAGAGGAGAATACAGAACATCTGTACATGCAACAAGTACAGCACATGTAGCAACATCCACAGTGGACATCCCCAAAAAGAAAACCAAAAGGCAAATGTGAGAGACATGGCAATTCTAGGCATGGGAAATTAATGTATTCAAAGAGTAGAAAATTGGGAACTGGAAAACCCATAGAGTTTTGGAATGGTCTACAAGATCAGGGAGGAAAAAAATGCCACTTTGGTATGAGAAGTTCTTTCATCCGACCTACCTTGTTCAAGACCACAGCTTACATCTCAGAGAGCTCACTTATTACTTGCTATTTTCCACATCATCAGTGTTCACAGGATCATGGACACTCTGGATCATTGGAATCCAAGAGATGCTCCTTATTAACCTTTCAAGTCCTTATTCTCTGTTGCCCCCTTTATTAGTCACTGACCTCCTGGCTGATTACTTCCAGTCTGTGGGAGCGTGTGTGCTCAGGGCTGAATGCAGAAATTGTTAGAAACGGAAATTTATCTGTAACTTCAAGAATAAAGAGCCTCATCTTCAATACCTTTTTCATACCCATTTCCTCTTCACTAAAGTGCACCCAAATATTTCTGAAGTTGAATATATATGCCCTCTTGGCTGGCATATTGCTAGACCAACTGCAGACATAAATTACTTTTATGTAACTATTTGATAACTAGATGACATTTGTAATTTTTTTGTCTTCATAATTTCTGATGGTATTGCACATTTAAAAACAAACAAACAAACAAACAAAAAACAAAAAACAAAAAAACANAAAAAAAAAAACCACCATAATACAAACACCAAGACTAGATTAAGACTTTTCAAGTAAATGATCTGTTGTTACAACTTCTGAGAAGGAACAATGTAGAGGATTTAATTTGAACAGCCCCTTTTAAATCCACCCTCTGTAATGTTACACATCTGCTCAAGGTCTTCTAGGTTGCAAGGCTGGCTCACAAAGGAAGTTTCAACTTGAGAGCCCCAAAGTCAACTGAACAGAACCAGTTTCTTCAGAATCGAGAGGGCAAAGGCACGTTGTTACTTCAGCAGCACCAATTTCAACCACTCCACAAACAGACCTTACAATAGAGAACATTCCTAACAGGCTGCCTCACCTCATTTGCCTAAAGCTCCCAGTTATTGTTACTGGGGAAGGAACAGGCTCTTATTTTGAGGAAAGATCCAACAAGGGACTCAGATCTGCAGGTGTAGGGCCTCATGGTAGTACAGTCATACCTCCCATATAAAATGGAAAGCAGGCTCTAATTTTGGATGTATGACAGCTGCCAACCAAATTCTTAACCTGCACTTTGAGCCCTGGCTATTGCATAAAGAAAGGTGAGAGACCCACTATGAGGAATTAGGAGCACTTCTGGGTTACAGATTTTTTTTTTTTTTAATTTTTTTTTTTTAATCAGGCAGCATGGAGCAATTGCATAAAGTCATATTATAGATTCACCTGCAAGGTGGTCATGAAATGGGAGCACAAGGGGTGCTCCATGCCATATCCATGGTCTGTCTGTCCCATAACCAGCTATCAGCCACAGGTGGGACAGGATCACAACTGAGCTCAACAACACTGACTGGTAATGGAAAAGAGCGGGAAACCACAAAGACATCCAAGTAACAGCCCCATCTGCCACAGAAACCTACACCTGCAAATGCAAAGAAGCCTTAAAAGCTGGATACCTTGTCTCTTTCCAAGAGCAGATACACTACATTAACCTAACCTTTTGGTGACACCTCCACTGCTCCCCAGGAACAGGCTCTCTCCCACAGGAAAACTGACTAGTGCTTCTTGGAACTCTAAAGGTAAAATGAAACATTATAACCATGCACAAATACCATTTATCCAAAACTAGTAACTAAGGAAACAGGAGGCTATGACTTCATGTAAGGCTAGGAGGCTCTTCGGAGGAGAGGAAGATGAAGGTTTTGACTCATTCTTCCCCAAAAATCAAGACTCTCTTGCTGCTGCACAGGTGCAACTTTAACAAGTACTTCTTTCAGCAGTAGGCTGATATGTAGAATGACTTGTAAGGCAAACTGACAGAAGAAGCCACAGCACTTCCCTATCTCGTACAAGCTGATGTTGTTCTTCAAAAGGAGGGGATACAAGTACTGATATTTCTCCAAGATCCCTTCAGGGAAGACATCAGCAGCCCATCACTCAGAAGTCTACTGGAGAGGAATCTTTAAAGCCACAACTGTGCTGCACCATCTATTTCTGGGACTTGCAGAAGTCGCTTGGGAGCATCTTGCCCTGAAAATTGCAGATTCCCGGCATCAGAGCACCGAGGACATCGGCAGAAGGGTTGCTCTGATGCTCTTCCCCATGTTGTGGCACCATATTCCAGACACTAAGATACATTAGCATGTCTTTCTGGAAGAAGGATCTTACTACTAGGCCTAATTAATTCATTCCAGAATGGTTGGGAATCAATCTCCTTCCACAGTTTCACAAGCCTCTTTAGCAGTATTTACTGAAATTCCAGAAAGCACTACCACCATAAGAAGATGGGTGAGGACCATCAAGATAGATTTTCATAATTTAGTGTTCACAGGGCGAGACATAAGCAAAGCAGGATGGCTAATTCCAAAGCACAGGACCTTTGGTATTGATACCATTGATATCCCACATATTCTAACCCTCTACAGATCAGCTATTTGGAATACCAAGTCCAAAAATCACATGCTTTTTCTGCAGAAGCAAGAGGACCACAAAACCCGTTCCCAGAAAATCCTGCCAAATAAAATTTATCTGTGCCTTTGATGCATGCACATAGGTAATTTTGATGTGGTGCTATGCATGAATCTTTCATAAGAATAAGATGTCCTAAATAGTACAATCAAAAAACTTTTGAAGAGTTAACAGGCTGGATCATAAACACCTCTACTGTGTGCAACTTCTGCAGACATCAAAGAGTCTTCCCCAAACCAGATGCATTACATATCTTGCAAAATTATTAAATGTACTCAAGCCATCAATTTTGCAATTTTTGAAGTAGCACAATGCATCTATTTATTAGAGAATGGAACTAAGCCCAGGCTGCTGATTAGCCATCCTACAAATAATGCTTATGCAACCCTTCGTAATGATTTCCACTAACAACCAACCAGAGATTTTATGACTTGGAAAATTTCACTTCTAAACCAATTTACAACACTTCCCAAAAATCTAATGGGACAGATGATTGAAACTACAGAGGAAACCAGCCTTCTCTGAAATCAGTGAGGTACAATTTTCATAAGTAGTCTCAGGTAAGATGCCTGCATTAAGTTTTGGTTCTCATTCCTAAAATTCCCTTAAGTACTCCTCTGTCTCTTCCTCTCTTTCCTCTAGAAAAGGGATTAATTCAATTTTAAGGAAAATATTAAAACAGCAGTTTCAGACTTCAGTCTCTGGCAGATTACAAAGAGGAAGGAATAGCAATTGAGTTGTTAAAACCACCAAGGAAAGCAAACCACTGAACAACTCAAAAAGCCCACAAAAAAATGACAAGATAAAAAATGAAACAGAAATACAAAGCAAGTCATTTTGGTAAGCACAAAACCTACATCCCTACAAGTTTTCAACACAGTATATCTAAGCCCGGTGAAAATGAAGCCATCAGTTCCTACACAGCTGTAACAAATACTTGACAGACTTCCAGCACAGCCCCAAGTTCATCATCACAGCCAGATATTACTGGAATAAATGCCCAAAGTCTGCAACAGAAGTCAGCAGTGTTTATCAAGCCCAAACAACTCGCCATTGTTTTTGAAAAGGTGAAAACAACACAATATTTTGTGCGAAATATAACAAAGAAGTATTTCCTCTATCAGTAAGGGAAATTCAAATGACTTCTCTTTCCTGCCCCTTTTGGTCTTTCTCTCTTCCCCTTCAAGGTTCTGTCTTCCCTGCATTCTAAGAAAAAGGAGAGTGTATGTTATGCATAAATTCATGACAGAAAACACTATTTTAGAACAAAGCTTCTGTGCGTGGGTGCATGTCTTTAAAATAAAAGGCATTGTTTCTCTACCAAGTGCATATCCACAGCCAGCAATCAAATCGGATCCTCACATTTTATTTTGACAACCACGCAGTTATATTTTCACCAGGGGTTTGACTTTGCTATCAATACCTGGTTTTTAGTGATATCATCAAGAGATGAATCAAAACTGACACATGAAGGCACATTGGTATTAACGCTTGTGGAAGAGAATTCTCATCCTAGAGCTCCGTAATTTATTTTTAATTACTTCACGCAGTTACCAGTTGCAGGGA
The DNA here is from genome assembly GCA_013389925.1 of Aegithalos caudatus. Classification (NCBI taxonomy): domain Eukaryota; kingdom Metazoa; phylum Chordata; class Aves; order Passeriformes; family Aegithalidae; genus Aegithalos; species Aegithalos caudatus. The sequence continues at coordinate 548,078 of WEIU01004141.1, forward strand.
GGAATAAATCTGTTCTCAACTCGTATTTAGGAACTGTCTCTGTACAATACAAAATTGCTCAGCTGTGTATAACAATAATTATTTTGTGGTACATGGCACTATTAGGTACCCTTGATCTGGTGAAAGCCTGCAACTACTGAGGCCAGAACCCTTCCAGAAGTTGGAGGAATTAACCTGAAGTGAGTAGCATCAGCTTGCTAACACTGCCCAGGTAAACTCCAGAACACAACCCTGAACACAAACGTGAAAAAAAAAAATCATCTCCATCCCCTCACAGGATCTGAAATGCAATATTTTCCCAAGGACCCTCGTTAGCACCAATTATTGCACTGAAAATTCCATGGTGCAACAGCAAGCAAAGCTTGAGAAACACAAATATTATTTACGCATTAATAGAGGATGATGCACACTTTATTGAAGATTTATACCGTGTAAGACTTTGACTCTGTATAGCCCCTACCATCCACCTTTCCTATCAATGCATCCCCATGGACACTTTAACATTATATAAACTCCACCTGAGATAATGATTATTCTATAACTTTCTAAAATCATCCCCTTTTGAGAAAGTATTACCTACCAAATACATTAAATACCTCACAAGCACATTAGATCCCTTGGTTTCTACTAGATGCCAGATAAAAGAATATTTGTAATTTATTTTGAGATATATTAAAAAAAA